>BGPR01021440.1:0-26483 GCA_013235015.1 Araneus ventricosus
AAACAAAATTAAGTGAGATTATTACACACATACACACACATATATATATATATCCTTTTCTTCCTCTGTTTGGTAACAGCAATAACTGGTTTGGCGACATTTCCTAGTGCTTCTTACAGTCTCGTGTGCTTATTCCTGGCGGTGGTAAGCCATTTCATTTTTTTTTCCTCTTTTATTGTTTTGTGAACATTACTGTATTATTTTTTATTCTAGATCTTATGTATCCGGATATTTTGCTTTCGATTTTTTAAATCATCTTCATTGTATTTGTCTTATATTCCAGAATTTTTCCATTTTTAATCGTCTTGTTCTTTTTGAAGGGATAGCGACAAATTTTTACGGTTTTCGTATGTCGTTAGCAGGAAAAATCATTTATTAATATCATAAGCGAGCTTCTCTTCCTGACGAGCAGCTAGCCATGATATTTTTCAATTTATTAAAATTTTTGTTTTCTTTTTTTTGTCCTTTGTTTCTTGTTTGTCTTGATATATATTATATATATATATATATATAATTGGAATTCCAAGATATATAATTATATATACACATTTTTGGTAAAACCAATAAACCTATGAACAAAAAATGAAAAAAATACATGTAGTGACTCAAGACTCGTATTCTGGAACTAAACAAGTGAAGTTTCATTCATATATATGATGGATACTTCAGACACAAAAATTATGAAAAAAACTACAAATAATCTAAAATCTAAATATTTGCAGTAGTCCAATAATCCGAATTAAACGGTAACCGAGCCCATCAGGATATATGGAAATTCGGAGTATTGAAGAATATTGATATCAGTCACAAGAAATACTTAATTTTAATTCATGAAAATTAAGTTTGACAACCATAAGATACATGAAATTGCAAATATATACAATATTGTAAATTTTATATAAAATTGAAGAAAGTTCAAATTAAATTATGCATGAAGGCTCATTACATACATATGTATTAAAATTATAAATTTGGATATTTGGAGATTCCTATAATTGTGTCCCGCATAATACTTCTTCTGAAGTAATAAAAATACTAAAATTGCATTCGAGCTAATAAACATAAATAACCTACAAAAAATTATACTATTTTTTTATTATATATAAAGTGCTATATCATCTCTGTAAATAAAACAAATGTTCAGGTGGCCCAAATTTGTCAATTTTCACCTACAATTTACTGCTAAGAACAATAGTTATATAGTTCTGAACATTAAAGCTTCATGTATCGTCTTCTGAACACCAAAATGATTAAAAGCCCTTTTAATTTATTATTTTAAAATTTTGTAACAGAATGTACATTTTTCCACACGTTTAATTCACTCTTAATTGTTTTCACAGAAATAATCACTGAATATAACTGTAGAATATTGTCGCTGATCATAAATTAAAAACTAAATAATAATAATTTCAGTCTTCTGAACACCGAGATTACTACAGGCCGTTTCGATTTATTATTCACAAACTTTGTAATACAATAGAAACTTTCCACAAACTTAATTCACTCTTAAGTGTTTTCATAGAGATAATCACTGAACATAACTTCTGAACATTGTAGCTTAACAATCAATATTTGTAACGAATTTCTCATAATAATTCCCTGTAAAATATATTGAGCATAAGAAAAGAATCTTATTCACCTTTGAAAATGAAAACACACACATACATGAAAAAAATTACAAGGCTAAGCGTCATTTATAAAATTATAGATGCGTGCATAAGCATCGGTTCATTTCTGAACCAACTAAAGCCTTCAGACTTACTGAGATTCGCCTGTAATTAATCACGCCAAAATTGCCTCTAAATTTAGCACTAATTAAACAATATGCTAATTAAGAAAATGACGAAGTGTCAAGCATCTTAAATTTCATGATGTAAGAATCTTTAATCTTAACACTTTCTTTTTCCTTTTTTTTTCTCTGGAAAGGAACTTTCACTATTACGTGCCTAACATCAAAGAAAAGATACTTAAGCATCTAAGCAAGAAATTAAGAAAAAATAATCAATGTCTTTGAAAGGGATAAATTTCTTTCGATACATTTTAAAAAATTGCAAAAATAAATAAATTAATAAATAAAGATAGAAAAACTTAGCATTCCAAAAGCTGTATAGAGTTTCCTATCAAAGTTGTGCAACATTCGTTATTTCTACAGCTATAAGTTTTGAGAGAATTTATAATTACTCGTGAGAAAGAACCAGGTGTGTAAATTGTTAAAGGAATGAAAAATGTAATAATCTCAAAACGATTTCTTAAATGTGTCTTTTATAACAATTTCTTGCTCTTCATTATTATTTCTGATACTTAAATTCGTGTCCAACGTTTTAATGCAATCGATTTATTTTAAAGAAATTCTCATTAGAAAACCTTGTGCTTTTAAATCCAATTTCAAAAATTTTCATTTGGTTCAGCTTAATTATTTCGAAAATTAGTTAGACAAAAGTAATTGTCTGAATATGCAGAAGCTACTTTTTAATTGTATTTTATAATAGTTCAAGCAAAAATACATATTTTAATTTAATTTATTGTGTGATATTCGTGTTTAACATAAAACATGAATGACACAGAAGCTCCATATTCTACTAATATTAAATATTTTATTCTGTAAAATATAAAGCCCACTTAATATAATGAGGTATTTCTTGAGAAAAGTTCAAAAATATATTATCCATATATCAAAATGAACAATTCCATTTTTGTCATCAACTGCTTTAAATATTTTTTATCAGTCAGTTACGGAGATAAAACTCAGACCTTAAAGGTAAGAATGCTAAAATACATATTTGACGCTAAGAATTAATATTTATTCCTAAACGGATTTTTATCACATATTATTTTTTATTCTAAATGTAAAAGGGAAACGAAAATCGTCAAGTGTCTCAAACGTTGCCATGATAACATTCTGGAATTTAGAAGAAGGTTGTCAAATAGTTTTAATTTGGTTTTAAATAAAATCAAATCAATTGAAAGCATAATTGTTGAAAGCAGACTTTCATTCAAGTATTTCTTTTCTTTCGTTTAATAGTGGGTGTTATTTACAAAAGAATTTATTCGTAAGAAAAGAAACATATGAAAAGGTGTTGAGAAATATAGTAGATCAACACACAATGTTTGCTTTAACTACGTATTGTGAAACATGGAACAGAAGAGTTTTAACCCCCTAGAACAGAGAGCAACAAATTTAAAATGGTTCTCTTTTGATATTTATTAAGGTATCCGAACACGTTCGAAAGTCGATTTTCGACCAAAATTCCATTTTTTTAATTTTTGATGTTTTCGATAGTTCATTCATTTACCTTTATAAAACATATTTACTTTTGTCGGTACGTTAATTAGAAGATGAGATATTAATTGTTTTATAGCAAACCGAAAACCGGAAGTGGGCGTTTAATTAGCCGAAAGTTGTCATTTAAAAGGACAGAAACCTGTCAAAAATTCTTTTAAACTCCTTTTTTGCAAGCTAATATGATGTCAGTATATTTTTAGGATTTTTTTTTAAAGTTTAGATACATAATTTGAGCGCGTGGAAACACTAAAATTTGATTTTTCTCAAAATTAGATTTTATGCATATTTTTCAAACTTCAAACATGATAACTCAAGATATTATCATTCGATTGTTCTGAAATTTTGTGAACACTTTCTTCAAATGTTTCTCTACTGAATGTACTAGAATAATGTATATTGTAACAATGTTTTTTAAATTATGGTCTTTTATTTGAAAAATGACATAGAAAATTCGCTGAAAATCTTATAATGATTGTTCGATTAGCTTTAAAATTTTTATTTATCCAAAGAATGTTAAGATTCTAGTACAAGCACTAGTCCATAGTATGTAGTTTATTTTAGTATTAGTTTTATTTGAATTATTACAAAAGTGTGACCTGTAGCATGTTTGAAGTTTTGGGAAATTTCCTCTAAAAAGCAGCTGAAATTCAAGAATTTTGTAAATTTATAATAATTTATACTCAAAAATCATACGCTAATATTAATATTTATTAAATTCGAATCTAAAAAACATATTTTGGTGTTTCTATTTCACAATTTAAGAAAAAAGTGCTCCGAACGTGTTCGGATATATTATACTTAGCTCAGTTGTGCGAAATATTTCAGTTATTTCGTTCTGGTTCTCGGTGTTTGAATTATATCTTTTTCAGCAGAAAACGATATCAGGAAATTTATAAACATAAATGAATTTAGAAAAAAAAATATATGCATCTTAAAACATTTCATAAACGCGATATTTGACGTATCTGATTCACATATGTAGGTTATTTTGAAAAAGTACTTTGGCTATCTCCAAATATGTAGTAGCTCTTTATGTATTTTATAAAAAAATATATTTAATGATTATTCTAGGGCAATAATCTAAATTCTGGATGAGTTTTTCTGAATGTGTTATCTTGGAATTTAATCGCACGTTTATAATCTAATATTGTCAATTCTTATGACTTCAAGTCGTATCTCAAACGCAATTGCGCAAGGTATCCAGCAACTAATGCACATTATGACACGCTGTGGTTTGACGTCACAGCCTTTTACCGCCTACAATATATTCTAGGATTTACAAAATCAAGTTGGTTATTGTTACTTAACATATTTCATGTGAACATGAATTGACTACACTAAAATTGCCGTTAAAGAACTTACCATCTGAAGTTTATGAATTAGAATTTGTTATATTTGAATATTTAAAAACTTAAGATCAGTAGAACAAGAAACAACTGAAAAACATTGTTCATTGTGGGCCACCAGCTGAAATGCCAGTATATAGCGCTGCCGTCACATAGAACACCACAGAACAGGCAACGAGATACAACTGAGAGACAGAACAAGTCCCAAATTATGGAAATGTGGCCTTTTTTCAGAGCCCTCGGCCTTAGGAATTTTCATTTGGCCTTAAATTTATTTTTGGCCTTTTTTGGTTTTATTTTCGTTAATGATTTTTAGAAAATTTTTAATTACTTATTCTAATGCTTTTGATATATTTTTGATATTACACATTTCAAATGATATATAATGAGCTGCTGAACGACGTATCTCCTGAATAGAACAAGGATGCTTTAAATGTCTTTCACCTAAATTTTTGCATTGCATATATGACTTTCAAGTGGGATTCGTTTTCATGACAGAGAGCCTTTTTTTCTAATAGCAAATGAGGTTTTCAATCAATTTATCAAATTTGAAATTTTGACCCTATTTTTAAGACGGTTCGGCCTTATTTTGCTGTTTTGATCTGGCAACCCTGGAAAGAGACATCGAGCGTTCAAGGAACGTCGAGCAATGAAGTCCTAACGATGATGAGCCATTCCGATTATAAGAGGATCATAACTATTTAATAATTGTATATAGCTTATTGTAAATAACGCTTCATAATTATGTCGTGTAGTTATCTTTGATTAATCTAAATTCAATTTTGATCGTATAATAGAATAGCCAGGAAAATAATCGTAATTGCGTTGTGTTCAAAAGGCTAGCTAATAACCCCAGGTAAACCTTACACTGACATAAATTTCTAAGAAAATAATACCAGACCTGGAAAATCTGTTAGGACACATTGAGTGAGAAAACAAATCCATGAAAGTAGGACAGAAACTGTAATGTTGAACTAAATGCAATTTATTTATGGATTAAAAATCATATATACACTTGTGGCGATAGACATGTTTGTGTGCACAATTTGCTAGCACTCTTGAATAAAATACACTCTTTCTGGATCAAAAACACTTAACATAAATTTCTGAAATGCAAAGTTTGGGGACCTCTAACAGGTGAAGGTCATTTACACAAGTAAGGTATTGTAAGAATACAATCAATAATTTTGTCATACGAGAATAAACAGAATTGTAAATTAGCATCATGAAGTTCGCAGGCTGACATTACATTTCTAATGCTATGAATTTAACCTACACACAAAATACATTCCTGCATTTCTTACAATTGTCTTTCTCAAAATATAATAAATGAGTTACAACTTCCAATGCATAGTAACTTTGTTCATACCATATGATTTTCAAGAATCCACAATTAAATCCCTACTTCTATCAATATTTTCTTAAATGACCTATTTGCAACAATATAAAAAAATGATCAAAACTGCATATTATATTTTGCTGCTAGGTGTTATTCGAAGTTCACTACAGAATATTCAATTCAAAAAAGAAATAAAAGAAACTTAACTAACAGCATTGATGAGGGCAATCTGGGCTGAGTGTCTGGATTCAGAGGCGAACACAAGAGCTTGAAGGCGAGGCGAGTCTCTTTCACAAATTTTCGAGCCTTTTCATGGGACCTTGTAAGGGAAAATGTCCTCCCTATTCAGCCGATAATTACACCACACATATTCGGGACACATGGACTTGTTGCTGACAGCTCCTTTCGGCAGACGGATCAACTGGGTATGCCCGGTGACATCTTCTGGCTCTTCAGTCGCTAGGCTCCAGGTCAATCACACAGCGACCATAGCTTCTGGAACGGACGGGTGACCGGATAACTTCAGCCTGGAATCTTGCTGGGCTATTCAGTGCGCCAACATGCACTGATTGTCCAGACGGACAGTCCTGAACATTTCTATATCGCTCCCAGGAAAGGGCCGATGCAGTGGCCGTTCTTTAGATGTGTCATTTCAAGGCACTGGTTTGCATTGTTGAATCACCTTCTCCTTTTTTGCGAGTCCGCTAATGGCTGCTCACCGACCCTGACGAACCGAGATCCCTCTTCTGTGGGAGGTTGATTGCCAGATCTCTCTGCGCCCGATCAAAAGAAGGTAAAATCAAAAATCATCTTCTTCGCTTGTTCTGACTTGAACTGCACTCTGTCTTTCGATCAGTCTCCCTCTTTCAATTCTCCCGCTTTCTTATGCAAAAAAAGGTAAGTGCCAAGTCGATCCTTTATTGCTCAATTCCTGAGCCAAAGTTCCAAGCACTTTCAATCAGCAAGGCATGGAATGAAAATTAACTTATTTTGCGACAAGACGCCAAACTGTCCTCAGAAACTCGCCACACGGTCCAGCAACCCCTTGTGTACACCCAAAGACCTATAGTTAAACAATTGGGAAGCTTGGACTCTTCTGATTGGAGACCGAGGTTTCTCAGAAAAAGGGTTGGTATTGCCTTAACACCCCAAAGGTAATTAATCAATCTGGACAGGGTTCGAAAAGAGGGTCTTTGTGTAAAACAGACAATCTGTCGCGCCAGGATAGTAAAATCTGGGAGGTCCTTTGCACGCTTATTGTCACAGAGTCATAAATGGCGGAAAGAGGAAATTGACCAAGGGAGTAGGGGGTATTCGGATCCTCTTCTACAAAAGAGCGGAAGACTCAAGAAACAATTTTCAATTTCAAACCTCAACGGGGTTCTAGAAAGTAAGCTAAGCAATTACGGGCAATTCAAACTTGCACGTGCGTTTCTCCAGAAAGGGGGGAGTATACAAGGTAAAAGTGGAAAGAAAAAGTTCGTATTCTACAAGGGGGTTGTATAAAGTTAAAGGAGGGCTAGCTGTCCAGAGTTCAAAAAGTGCATAAGAAAAAAAACATTTCGTATAATTTAGACAATGAATTAAAACAGGGAATTAAAATTTAAATGTCATAACAAAAATAAGGGAATTAATTTGCCGAAAGATAAACAATAATTAAAATAATCGACACCACAATTATAATAATGTAACGTTCTTTAGCGTAATAATATATCAATTTAGTTGAACGAATCGACAAATTCGTTTCTCTTAAACCCAAGTAAAGCCTGAGGATCTACACTATCGCCATTTTTAGACCCACATTTTCTGATATCCAAATGGTCTTTTGAGCATGATTTTTAAGTATGAGCAATATTGATGATATTGTTATCACAGATTAGGCAAATTTACGAAGGAAGAATATGGTAAAAGAGTAATTTTTTTCTATCCACCGTTTTTTAAACGGCCTTCGAATCCGTTCGAATCTCGCCTTTCCACTGAGCTTTGCATTTTCAGGTCCATAAATCAGCAAACGGATTCCGGTGCTCTTGAGATGGGAGTTCATTTATAATTGTTATAAATTTCAATACGGAACAAAAATGTGTTTCGTATAGTTCTTTCTAAAGAACATTGATAGCTTGCAGAAACTACTGTCTTCTAAATTGTAACTGAGGGAGAAAGATTGATATATTTGGAGGCATTATACTGAAATATGTAGATCGTATAGTTCAACATAATACACGAAAGATGTGTCGCCTTTCAAAGAGAACTAAAATCTTTTGTAAATATATCCATGTGGACACTGACAATGTAATCCCGAAGACAAATGAAGACTCAGTTTGATATTTTAGATTAATCAGGCAAAACAAACCCTTATAACTACACAAACATTTAAGAAATGTAAAGTAAAATGGAATTCGGATTAGGAAATGAAGGGAAAAAGGAATTAAGAAAAGGAGAAAGGAATTAGAAATTCTATATATTCTATATTCTATAAAGGTGATGCTCCGTACAGAATTAGATCAAGTCATCACAGTTAGTAGACATGAAATCTCTGAGGTGTCGCTCATTCATCGCTACGATTCCATTAATAACTGCCGGAAACAGGAGAGACAGTTCTTTACTCATGAGACAGGTCGGAGTGTTGCCATCTGATATGACTGAACTTCGCTCTCCATATCTATATATTAAATTAGGGCATTATTAAAATGTTATCAAATTCATTTGTAGTAAATAGTTGATTTCTAAAATTTTCTAAAGATTTTCTGTTTAATCTCTTAATAATTAATATCCTAAAATAATTTTATCGAATCCTTTCTAACTCAATTTATTGCGTAACTTTAACAAAAAAGTAGAGCATTCTATTAAAAATAAAAATTCATATGGTTTTACACAACAGGTAAAAGAACTGTCATGATTCAAAATATTTTTCCTTTAAAAAGTTGAAGAAATCACCAAGACATAGCTTGATAATCAAAATTGCCATCATTGAATTAATAAATGCTTGAATTTTAAAAGGGCATGTTCTTTATAGAATAAAATTTTCGCTGGAGAACCTTGAAATTACAAAATCAAAACTCAAAACTGAAGAACTATCAATGCAGAAGGTAATTTTGAATTCTTCTACAAGATTCTTAATGATGCATATTGAAACATGGAATTACATAAATTCTAAGCAAAATCATTCTTGGCTTGAAAGTCATGAATGACATTCCTATGCCAATATATACGAATAAGTCGAGATTAAAACACACACGAATATTTATTTTCTCTGCCCAACCTTTCCACTCATTAAGAAATCCGCTTTTACATAAACCAGCATGACATGCACGTGAAGTCAACTAACCATTCGATAAGTCAATTAAGTAAGATTGTGTCCCAGAGCTGCCCCATTGAAGCGCAAGCTAGCCTTCTTATTTAATTAATTGAAGGTTAAACGTGCTTCTGCTTCGCTTGCGAGTCCTGACACAATCATGTGAGATGAATTCTCCGCCACATACAAACTCTACAGACGGGTGAATCCATTTTTACGGTCGAGTTCAAGCAATAGATGAAGTGTGATAAAAGCATTCTTTAATTCGTGCTCCGTTTATCCGCATTGTAATAATTTGGTTTACGTATTGAGTTTCGAGTTTATACAAAGCGATATGGATAAAATAGTTTCAGTAGCATAATGGTAGTATCAGTTATAAATTGACTAAATTTTAATGAAAATATTATTTAAAAATTGATGAAATTAATTAATCAAACATTAACAAAAACTCTTAGTAATTTTAATTTTTGTTTAGTATATCTATTATAATGGTAGAATCTTTTAAAATTCGGAAATATTTTGAACATTTTTAATAACTTTAAAAGAGAAGATGATAGTCCTGTTTTAGTTCAGCCTATTTATTTAAAATTTATTTAATTATTTATTTAAAAATTTATTTGATTTATTTATTTAAAATTTGGTTACTTAAAATTTATTTTACCCATTTTATTTATTAAAAAATTATTTTATTTATTTATTTAAAATTTAGTTACTTAAAATTTATTTTACCCATTTTATTTATTTAAAATTTATTTTACTCATTTTATTTATTTAAAATTTTATTTATTTATTTAAAATTTCATTTTATTTATTTAAAATTTATTTTACCCATTTTATTTAAAATTTTATTTTATTTATTTATTTAAAATTTATTTTACCCATTTTATTTATTTATTTATTTAAAATTTATTTTAACCATTTTATTTATTTATTTATTTAAAATTTATTTTAACCATTTTATTTATTTATTTATTTAAAATTCATTTTATTAATTTATTTATTCAAAAATTATTTTTTATTTGATTTATTTATTTAAAATTTATTTGATATATTTTTATTTAAAATTTATTTTAATATATTTATTTAAAATTTATTTTAATATATTTATTTAAAATTTGTTTTATTTATTTATTTAAAATTTAAATTAAAATTATATTAGATTGACACTGATTTTTACTCGTGCATAACCCTCAGAAAATGAAAATTTTACCCGAGAAACCTATCTATATATCATTTATAAGCACACAATTTTTGTTTATTTTCAATTTCGACAAACTAAGATACAATGATAGCAAATATTATATATTTCATCATACGAGACAATCATGATTAGTTAAAATGAGAAGAACCGGAGAAGGAACCAGACTTCGCTTTTTATCAAATTATTCATGTTTCATTATTATAAATATCATTATTAATTGTTAATTACATTATTATTAACATTATTACTTTTTTTAATTTCATTATTCTAGTATTATTCTATTATTTATTCATTGAGGAATCAAGGTCTCCATTTTAAGAATCGAAAATCTTCTTTCTACTTGATTAAACAAACTTTTAAAGAATAATTAAAAAGTTCTCATGTTCCCCAGAATTATTTCGCAAACTTTTCTAATTTCTTTTGTCAAAGTTATCACCGATTTCGCAAAGAAAAAATAATGCATCATTATTTTTTGTGAAAGCTTCTGGAGCTGCAACAGTATGTAGAATAACGAGGTTTTCCTAGACCTCTACATCTGGCTCAACTTCGAAATCTTCCAATCGAAGAATTTTAACAAGGGTTTTATTTTCGGTCTTTACTACAGAGACATTTTTTTTATCTGTCATGTTTTCATAAGAAGAGAAGATGGATGCGGTTCTGCTCACGACTGATTACACAAAATGTAATTGCACTGGAAAGAATGAAATTACTTGGCTTGGAAGAAAATGATTCTTGCATAACTAATTTTTTTCTTATCCTCAGCAATTTATCCGAAATATAAGTGAAGTAAATTTAAAATCTCGGTATCTGATAGAATATGAAGTTTCTTTTCATTTAAGATCTCGAGTTTTTTTTTTATAATAGAACTTGGAAAGAAAATTTAGACACGATACTTTTCCCTTTGTCTTAGTCATACACTAGCTATAAGATTCATGAGGCCAAATATTATTAAAGATAGTAGTAACCAAAGTTTTTCTTCAATTAATTTAACTATATACGAAGAAGTGCAAGGATCAACGTCATCGCTTATAGATACCCAGTACATACATTTTAAAAAGTACTGACAACTCCCAAAACATAATAATATTATTTTCGATCGAATGTCATTAGAATAAAAATTTCATTTCTACTTATGGGAAATAATACATACTGGGTAATCTCATTAACCAATTCTTTGCCGAATTTTTTTTTTAGAATCTCCGACAAAATTGTTATGTTTCCCATTCAAAGCGGGGGAAATCTTACCTCGAAAACACGAAAAAAGTAGGACTATTTGCGCCATTTCGTGCAAAAAATAATTGCGAAATATAACAAGACGTGTAAATAGCGCCGAATTCACTTTCAACGATATAATCTTTATAAATAAAACGCTTATGTGGACTCAAAACCGGGCTGAATTTCATAATCACCGTTTGGCAACAGCTCGCAACTTTGTTTTGTTTACAATCGATTCGGCGAATTTAGTTTGATTTGAGCTGAGACAACGAAATTTTTCAAAATGAGTTTTAAGTCGGGCGGTTTCAATTATAAATCAAAATCGTCAAAAAATAGAACTGTTGAAACTGTTGAATCTTTTCTAAGACAATCAAATTGGAATGATCAAAATAGAGGCAAGCGGTTTTGTGTACGGAACGAAGTTTCCGATCATTATTTCTGTGGGGAAAAGCATGTTTGAAATTTTGGTGTCAAAAGCAAGAATTATTAATAATTGTTAATTTTTTGACGGTAAAAGTAAATAATTATTATGGCTTATAATTTTGAATAGTGAATCTGAACATATTTAAAGCCATTTGTCAGTTTAAAGTGTCCTTTTTAAGCAGAAAGTTTGTGAAATGGATTAACTCATCTTTCGAAAACTCAAATTTTCTGAGGTTTTAACATATAAATAGCTACCCAGCAAGAAAAGTTATATCTTTCTTGCCTAAATAATTATTACAGAGAGTGTGCATACATATGGTGAAGCTTTTCTGAGCAGCAATTCATTGATAAGTGTGAATATTTAGAAGTTTGTTGGAATGAATTTACAGCTAATGAAACTGTTGAAAAAACATTCAATTGTGTGTACCAAGAAGTTTTAAGTGCCTGATTTCTGATTGACGAAAATAATTTTTATTTGTAAACATCTTATCATACATTTTAGCATTGAAATTTCTTTCTAACATTTACATATATATGATATAAAAGGTAAAATTTTAATTTTATAAGTTGATTATTTAGTTTTTAGTAATTGAGAGTTTAGTTTTAGTTTTTAAAAAAAGAATTTAGATAGAACTTCATGTTATTCAAATAATTTAAATTTACTTTTAGTAATTAATGTATTTATAATTTCCTATTACTAGAAGGCACACACGACTGTACAGCAAGCGAGCGAAGCGAGCTGGGATCACGTAGTGATCCCAAAAGAATCATAACGTGATTCTTGGGGGTTGACGAGTGGAGCGAGTAGGGGGTGTATCCCCGTAGTTTTTTCTATTCGTCGCATGACATGCAACGCCGACCAAGCGGGGGTTAAGAGAAGAACAATTTTTCTCCCAAGGTAAGTAAAATTAAGACAAATAAATTTTTAAAAACCATCTCAAACGACTCGCAGTTTTTGAGAAAAATGAGAATAGAACAAGATGACGTAACATCAGGTGCAAAATTAACGTTCTTAATTGGAATCATAGGAATCGGTAATGGAGTTAATTGGAATTCACGGGGTTTTTTCTCACGGTTAGTGTTGCTGAGCCAATTTAGCTTCAGAATCTATTCCACACTTTGCGTTTGTTCCTTATAATATTACGACACAGCATAGGGAGGAGAAAATCCAATCAAATTTTCAAAAATATTATCGTCGTTCCAGCAGAAGTCACTGTCCAAAACTACAGTTTCGAGATGTTCTAAGTTTAAACTTAATTAATTTTGAGTTTTTATGATAAATAGTAAAAATCATTTCACAAATTTCTACCTCCTGCAATTGTCTTACTGATGTGCAGATAACAGGTTTCTATCGCGAAATAATTAATTTCAAATTCTAATTGACTGCAGTAATCTGTCAAAAAGTTTTTTTGGACTTAGCGACTTCTGCTTGAATGGCAACATTATAATCTTTACATTTTTTCCACTGATTACAATATGGTTGAATGGCATTCATTCAACTATATTTCCTCATTGACAAGTGCTTTTTAATTTTTTTAAAAATGTGGCAGTTGAATTCACAGAACGTCGATTTTTACTACAATGATTGTTAAACCTCATTCAAATGGCTTATAGAAAGTTTTATTCGAAGGAAAACCAAGACATTCGAAGAAACCTTGAGGCGACTGAATTACTCAACTCTTTTTACCTGATATTTCTTCATGAAAAATAAATTGTATTTACGAGTCAGAAAATTCAAATAGTTTTTTTTCTCAATGGAAAGAAATGCTTCCAGGACGACAAAGAATTTTTACAGGAGTTAATAAAAGAACTTAGAAGAAGAAAAAGAAAAGAAGAAAGATGGATAAACGTTTCTGCATTTTCATATAAACGAAATAGAAGTTTTTTTCAAAATGTAAGCCCTTTCGTAATACTCAAAGTACTTTCTTCCGGAATTCTCCATTTTTTTTTCTTTTTAAAAATGATAACATATAAGGCCATTACATATAAATGTCTACTTTTTCCCGTATAAGAGTATGAAACATCCATTCTATCTGACTTTGGGAGGCTATGTAATGTCTTTTAGCTTGAGAGGTCTCCGTTTTAACTCAGCCGTTCAGCATTTTGTCTGTCTGTAAATTTGCTTGTTACGCAAACACGGCCAAACGCAATTTTCAAATTTCTTCGGATTTGGCAGAAATATTCCTTGATGCAAAAAAGCGATGTTTATTTAAGGATTCTTATTTTTTGGATTCGTTTAAGAGGGTGGCCGATTAACTGATTTCAATGTATTGCGAGTCATTGGCGTGTTTGGCACCATAAAAACATTTCAATCATTTTGATAATAAGGTGTTTGTAAATACTGATAATACCGTTTCATACTAATTCTAATGATACGATAAAAACAGACATTTAATGGTAATTTTGTAAATATTGAAAAAACACATATTTAATAGTCAATTTGTTAATACTGATGAAAGCTAAGATTTGTGCAAATAATTCGCATTCAAAAAACGAGAGAGAGAAATATTTATATTATCCTTAAACCGTATAAATATAATTACATTTTTTGTCTTTTTCCATTTACTTTGAGTTGTTTAATATTTAATTAATAGGTTAATATACTTTTTTACTTCAAACTTGTGCTATTTTAATTTATTAATTTTAGTAGAAAATTTAAGTTTGAAATTTGTTTTTCAGTTCCTTTCCTTATTACATTTATAAAGATTCACACAGCTTTGACTGAACAATAAAATTATATTTTAGCGCAGAATCAAAATAAATTTCTTATCAATTTAAAAGAAAATATTTCACGATAGAACTAATATAAAAATAAGCACAATCGAATGCCATTTATTGGTATTAATAAAAATTACTTAAAAACTAAAGCCCATCCTTTTTGTTTTGTTCCCTCGAAATGATCAAAAGGTTTTACCTTGATACTTGTATGACTATTGAAAAACGTTTTATCCATTGAAATCAAAGCAGACACATGTAATCTGATGGGAATATATTGGCACAGTATTGTGGAAGAAACATTTCAACGTTTTAATCAAAGCCATTTATTGCATACGTTAAAAATAAAAATGTAAAACCATAGCTTCGGTTTGAAAACTAAACTCACAACCAGCCATCTATCAAGCAATATTCCATCATCACTGTTTTCCAACCGACCGACAGACGAATAACAAAAACCTTTGAGCTTAAGTATGCATATGTGCCCAACGTCACAACCAATGAAATGCTTTCAGCATATGACGTAGGATCCGGACGTAAACAAAAGGTAGAAAAAATTTGCATGAAAAAAATATTAACTTGCCAACAAAATCAAAGCCGATTCAGTGTGCATCAGAAAACATTTTGCTCTTTTTTGATGTTAAAAAGTAGAGTTCAGACTCTGATGTAGTAATAGGAAATGCGAAGGCGAATAAAAAATGATGTATTCTATTATATCTATATAAGGGTTGCACTGTTGCATATTTTTAAATGGGAGTACACTTATTGATATTCTTTAAGAAATTATGTCACTTCAAGCTAACCGTGTCAAGGCTTAATAAAATAAAAATCATGGTCCCAAACAGGCTAGTACAGAATAATATCGGAATATTGGGGGTCACGGAAATTTTGAAAACACTTTCTTTCAAATTCATCAACATTTGTGACTTTCGATTTTGAACATCGTCTTTGCAGACCTTCCTTCAGCTTATATACATAGTAGGCAAACACTGCGCTCTGTAACTGCGCATGCACGCAGACGAGATTCGATGCTACAAGAAATTCCAGTTCTCCTTGCTTGGTAAGTTTTTCCTCAGAGCAGAGAGGCATAATCTTCGAACAGTGAAAAATTGGAATCAGTGGCTTAGCATTTCGCCTCAGTTTTTTCCTGTTCACTTTTCTTCATTTTTACTTAAGGATGGTCAGCTTTTAAAGTAAAATTTTTTAGAGTTTTGATAAATTTAATGCAAAACAAAATAAATTTGATAGATTAAATGTAAAATAAAATTAATTAATGATTAATTTCACACAATGAAAAATGTGGGGGTACTACCCTGAGTTGCAACTGCAACATTATGCAATATATTGTAGATAAATCATTATAAAATGTGCAAACATTTTTTAGACTAGTATGTAACGGATAATATTATGAGACATTATAATTTAGAAGCAGTAACTAGCAACAAGAAGAATATATTCATCTATTAAATCTATTATATCAACACTGAAATAAATCACACATTCTCAAGTTTCACTATTGTTGATTTGAATTCAGAGCAGTTTTAAGAAATTAATTCGAGCTCCCCAGTTTTAAACTGCTAACAAATTTTTGAAATGCCTCCCAACTCTTCCATTACTTTTAAATTTTCAGAGATCTTATTGCAATAATGATTGTATTAGCTATTGTAATGAATATAATCGAAGGTGTTTCATAATAACTAATTTATACGTGATGGACGATATCTTGAGTAACATTATTTAGTCCGATGCATTTTTGTACAGAAATTTTAAACTTTTTCCCCAGTGAGCCTACGACATTTCCAGTGAGCTTTATTCCATCAAAAGTCGCTTTGATTTCTATGTGTGTATCATTTGCCGAAGTTTCAGCTCCACTTTGGGCCGCAATGCAACTCTTCTAGCATTCCTTCTACAATTGGAATGCGCCTGGAAGTCATTTTGTGTCAACAAGCCTGTAAGGTCTGCAATTTTTTGATATCTACAACGATGTAAAACTGGCAATCTTTGAGTAGCTGCTTCATATTTGGGAAGAAAAAAATTGCGCGACATCTAAATCCGGCGAATGTGGAAGCCATAACATGCTGTAGATGTTGAAAGTCTAATGCACGATTACACCTGCGAACCGTTCGATAGTCATTCGTTGAAATTATTTTCATAGCGAACCGACCACGAACCAAGGGAAAAGAGCAAAAGCGCCAGAAGCCATCATTCTCAATCGCCAATAAAGTAAGCGAGACCTTAGAAGTTCTTAAGTCGGGGTCTTTTGTCTTCCATTTCTAGGTGAAACAAGGGATTCGACATTGCAGGTTCGTTGGAGATTAGCAGGGGATACAAAAAACATCCCAACGTGAACTCCGAATCCCTGTGTGATACCTTAAAAGCTACATGATTTCGATAGCAGGGAACAGTTCGCGAACCTTTCATCCTGCTCTAAAAAACCCATCCCTAATGGTAAGGCTGCCGCTTCTGAGCCTGAGGGTTCCAACTTCGAAACCCTCACAGCCGATTCCACTGAAGTTCCTCCGCGTACGTGGTCTGTTGCACGTTAAATCATACGTAGTGGCCAAACGTCCTCCCACTGGTGTGTTGTGGAAGTTAGAAGAGTGATGGCAGCTCAGGTATCATCCTAGTCATTTGATAGCGGTTCATGATTACGAGGTTCGTCTCAAAATAGCCCTCGTGTTGCTTCAAAAGGGATGTTAATATAACTAAATCCAACCTGGCAGCCAGCCGCTCGCGAACAGCTCGGCTGACAAGTGTGTACTTGTCGTAATGGACAACGAGACCTGGCGAACAGGCTGCATTGGCATCTGGCGATTCTAATTCTTCATGTGTCGTATATCTGAAAAACTTTTAAGTTCAATAAATCACCCAAATTAGTTCTTCTGGCAGCAAATGGTGCAGTAACCTGTTAACATTTCCATTGCAAGATGACCACTTGGACAATTCTACCCATTCAGCTAGTGTAGACATCAGTTTCGGGTGTGAGGAACGGAAATACAAACTTGAGATTGCGCACATTTCATTTTGATACATTTGTTACCGGCAAAGTTTGAAATCTGGCATTCTATAGAATGCCTAGGCATTGTATATAATGCCTAAAACTAGCCGGCAATGTATGAAACGATTTATATTTCACATATTTCCTAGGCATTCTATAGAATGCCAAATGACAAGCCAGCAAAATATGAAATAAATCGCCGATTTGATTATATAAGAAATAAAGTTAAGTGCAATTCAAAATTAAATTATTTGCTTCCTTGATGTAATAAGTAGATTCACAATTTATTTTGTTTTCTTTAATAAGAAAGGCATAAACTTTGATATGAAAACTTTCATTCTGCTTCACGAATTTTGAGTAAAAGATTTTTTAATGGTACTCTTTTATTATTTTTTCTAAATAACATTTGTATTTTTGAGGAATGCACGCCTTTTAAATAATAGCCATATTATGAACTTTTTTTCATACTTTGTCTAAATAGCATTTGTCATTCTATATAATGTCTAGGTATTATAAATCTCATATTTCATACTTTGCCTGAAAACGCCCGGCATTCTATAGAATGCCGGCATTTCACACATTGCCGGTAACATATTCATCATTTTATCCAAAGGTGGCTGTGGCCTAGTGGCTTCGGGCCAGAGGCTTCCAACTTCGAACCCTCACGGCCGATTCCACTGAAGATACGCCGTGTACGCGGGCATGTTGCACATTAGATCACAGGTGGGAGGTCAAACATCTTCTCTGGTGTTGTACGAAAGTTAAGAGAGGGGTACCAGCTCAGGTGTCATCCTCGTCATCTGACAGCGGTTTAAAATAACGAGTTTCGTCCCAAAATATCCCCCGCGTTACTTCAAAACAGGACGTTAATAGTTAATAGTAGTAAAACTAAATCACTATTTTATGAGTGACGTATCCGCAGACTAATACATACAAATGATGACGGAAGCCAGTACAACATCTCTCTTGAATGCGGAGCGAATTACTTGGCATACTCCTAATTAAGACTGCAGGCCACTGTCGCAGCAGGCACAAACTTATGTTCTCGTTTGTTGATGCTCCTTACTTATATATAGCCCTAAAGAGTTTTTAATACACCTACAGATTTCCTTCATTAAAAAAAGATAAACTTACTTAGAACTCCAGAAAAGGAGTTTTTCCCTCGTTGTACCGATTTTTAAACAAAAGGAACGTGAAAAGAGCTCGATATAAAGTTCTTGCCGTTTTGAGGTTTTATTAAATTTTTCGTAAAAAATATCATTTTAATTAAAACTCTCTTTTTAATTAGCGACCTGTGCTTTTTGCCTCATTTGATCCAATATTAGTTCCTCTCATAGTTTGTGAAACATGAATTCTCCTAAAAAAAAATCTTTGCACCAGGCAGAAAATGCAAGCAACAAGAAAAGTGTTTTATACATCAGTTTGTTTTTCATTAACTTTTTTTTATCAAAGATAAAATTCATTTCATTTTTTTAACTCTGCAATGCAGCCACTTCATTTTTACCTGTATACTTTTACAAAGAATACAAAGATAATTACTACAATTTATACATGTACTACAATTTTTAAAAAATTCACCTAGAGATTTAAATGGTTTTTATTCGCTTTAGAACCTGAGTCGAAAAAATTATGTTGTAAGTGATATCTAAATGTCTGTCTAAATCTTCGTGTGTATGTGATCCGTATGAATCAAAAAGGCAATGAGTTAAACAGATCTATATGGTAAGTGAACTTTCTAGCAATGTATCAAATCCGTCAAAGAGGAGATATATATTTCTTGAGTATATTCTCGAGTTTCATCACCGTTTTAAAAAATCGTTAATATTTAGAAAGACTTTTTTTAGACATGTAAGTTGCTATTCAAGTTTAATGAAAATATTATATACATTTTAAATCATAGCATTTATTTTCGTTAGCGTTGCCATCCTAATGCAAAAAATAAATATTTTAATATTTAATCATTGTGCTATTATTACTAGTTGATTACATCTTAGTAGATATCCGACTAGGTTAAAAACGCGATTTTCGAAGAAAAATTCAAAACTTTTTTTGTGTTCTAAAAATAAAGCTACATTTTTTAAGATTCTAAAGCGGTTATTGATTTTATTTTTATTCCTTGAATATTTTATTTTTTGATATTTATCTGAACTAATGCGTTATTATATTTTTTAAATGCGTTTTTTGAAAAATGAAATTTTACCAAAATTGGTCCACGAAAAACATGATGTCTCCAAAACAATTAAAATTCATTGAAATTTGGTACACATGAGTCAAAAACTTTATTGGTGTAATAGATCGCATATTTTATGATAACTTTATTTAGTCATGTTTTACAGTCATTTTCAGTTCGAAACATAAGATAATTTTGGCGAAAAATCAATGACGCCAAGTTCGAATTTTCATAAAATATTTATTTGTTAAAAGAAATTTTATCTTGCTGTCAATTACAGCCTAGATAGTTTGAGAAGTATGCATGAGAAATTAAAATTAATTATGCCACATATTTTTTCAATTATGCTGTTTTTCTTAACATTGAAATTTTTATTAAAACACAATCCTGCTCAAAAAATAAGCAACAAACACGAAAAGACGCGGTACACATGCAAAACGAATTAAAACACACAATTTACATATGATGTAGAGGTTGCATCGCCGAATGCAAATAGGCAACCAAAATTAGCATAAAACGCAATCCCGAGGTCACACCGCAATGCCTTAAAAAGCGATTTGCCGGACCTATGCTTCAGTTCGAAAGCAGCGATGGTTCCGAGGAATCTGAGATAGCCAAAGCGGAACGCATGAGTAGAAGAACCATTTGCAGGATGAGATGTGCTGGTGGGCTGTAGGTATGTTGTAAGCTGGTGCAATACAATCCGCTGTTGCCAGAGAGCTGAATGTGCATCAAGTGTTATCCATAGGCTGTGGAACCATTACCAAAGGTATCAGAACGCCAGTAGAAGACGTGGGTCTGGACACTGGAGAATCACCGCAACGGCAGACGATCACTACCTGTCGCAATGTGCCAGACGCCGGAGGACACTAACAGCGCGACAGCTGCCGTCGCAGCTCTCTGCTGCTTCAGGAAGGCCCATATCCCGCCAAACTGTGTCGCGCAGACTGCATGAACTAGGACTGTTCGCACGACGACCTGTTGTTTGTGTGCCTCTGTCGACAGCGCATGTCAGACCGCGGTTGCATTGGGTCCGTGAACATCGCAGTTGGACACCAGAGCAGTGGGGCCGCGTACTCTTTACGGATGAGTCTCGATTTAACATCCAGAACGATTCCCGAAGAGCAATGATATGGCGAGAGCCAGGGACACGCTATCGGGCGCCAAACATAGTCGAAAGAGACCATTACAGAGGTGGCGGGTTACTTGTCTGGGCAGGTATAGCAACGAACGGCCGAACTGATCTCTACGTGTTCGCCGGGGGTTCCGTCACAACTATTCGATATTGCGACGAAATCCTACACCCTCTTGTGCGGCCTTCTATCGCTGCAATGGTACCAACGCGATTTTTATTTACGATAACGCCCGCCCGTATAGAGCACGCTTGGTGCGGAGCTATCTGGAGAGTGAAACTATTCCACAGATGGCGTGGCCTGCTAGATCACCGGACCTGAATCCCATAGAGCATGTGTGGGACATGTTGAGAAGTCGGATTACAGGTCGCAGCGGCCGCCAGGCACCCTCCACGAGCACCGACAAGCCTAACTACAGGAATGGGCATTCCTGCCACAAGAAGCGATCAACGATACGATTACCAGCATGCCTCCCTGTTGTCAAGCATGTATTTCAGTTAGAGAGTATCATATCCGTTATTAGCATGTGGTTCCCATTGCACATTCTGCCTACCAATATGGGCTGTCGCGAAGCGATGACCGTAATATATGTGTCCCGTTGTTAACGTGCGGAAAAAGTGACGTCTCCCAACCCAACCGGGGATACCAGAATAGACCCGTTTGTTTGTCTTTGCTTTATTGTTTGATATGTGGTCTAGTAATGCCACACTTACCTAGGGTACAACTTTCACGCCTATCCACTAAATAGTTTTTGTTTTATTCCTTCTACCTTTGTTGCTTATTTTTTGAGCTCTAGAGTACTTGAAAAAATAATTATTTTCAAAAACTACTGATATGAATTTTTATTTCTAATTGTGACTATTTAAGCCTATTTTGTCATTTAGCTCTGTAAGGTTTTTTTTTGTGTATCCTTTTTAAAAAATTTTTCTCCGTCGGGTGCCTTAGTGAAAAATTAAAATTGAAACTTGTAAAAATGTAGCAACGGACATATGCTTTTCCTTTTGACTTCTAACCGCAAATTTTATCTTTTCTTTTAATTTCAATCTATCTACGATTCGATTTTTAATACCAATTTTTATTTGCTGACATCAAGTGTCAAAATTACCTTTCATAAATGTAATTTTATTCATTACAATTAGAAGTTAATTATATTAGAATTGAACATTACGAAGGACTCCACATTTTAATCTGCATTATCATATGAAAATTTACGATAAAATGGGAATTTCGATTTTCATTTTAAGAAATTTTACTTGGTAACTCTCAATAAAATGTGTCCACGTTAAAAGTTACAATGTGACGCAACATATAAAATTTAATCCTTTTAATATGGTTAACATTTTATTCGTTAATTTTCTATGAAAGAAAATCACATACAACTTTAGTTAAACGGCTATTTAAACAGCTTGTCATCTATAAAGTGTCTGCATGAAGGCTTGCTATAATAGGTCTTTCAACAGATTACCCTGACTAATTGCAAGGATCATTATATTTCACATATTAGACGTGTAGTACGTGCTTCGTGTAATCAATAGACGTGAGTAATATGCTACGTAGTAATAATGGGCTATAAATTCCATAACAAGGATTAAGTGGTCGTGTCAAATATAATAGTAAGGTTATCAAATTTTAAGTGATTGAGGGGCAATAATTATAAGAAATTTCAAAGCCTTATATTTAAGCATAATAGATATAATTATAGTCCCTTGATCGTTTAAAATTCGATGACCATGCTATTATGCTTGACCTTACATTTAAGCATTTGGTTATTTGTATTTAAGCATAATAGACCAAATATAGTGTACGCAATTAAGCAAATGAATGCTTAGAGGCAAGTATGCAAAAAATGCATTGTACTTTGTTGCAGTTTCTCTGAAGCCCTAATGATTTTCCATGGTAAAGGCAGGTCTGTTAGACAGGTGCATTAAGTGACGAAATTTATATATGAATTCAATTTTAATTTGAATATATTTAAATATCATATTTAAATTATATTTCATTATATTTAAATACATGTGTTTTATTTTGCCTTTTTACGACATTTTAGATTTTTATGCGTTTTGATTTTCCGTGTTGTTTTGTGATCGACCATTTTTTTAATTTTTGTACTCTGTTTTTGGCGCCGTGTTTGAATTTATTTTTTATCTTAAGTGTTACAGTTTACTTTTATCTCAAGTGTGTATTTACGTCTTTAAACTTTTAAACTCCTGGTATGCTTTTTTTAGAAGCCTCGGTGCTTGCCTGTTTTGACTTTTTAACCCTTGCCTTTTGGAAATGGTCTTTTAATTTTTTAAAAAAATACGACTTTTAGAATCATAGTGTGTTTTTTGTTTTTGTGACTATGTGTTTTCGTTTTTAATTATATATGCGTTTGCAAAAGTTTTATGATTTTGTGTATTCTCTGTGTTCAACTTTTTGTTTTCTAGCCCATTTTTTACCACTATTATAGTTTTTTGTTCTTTGTGTGCTTATAGCACTCTGTAAATGGAGTTTATTCTGTAGTGTGCTTTTCTTTAAATGAATGAATGAATTAATTTTTGGTAGACATGAGTTTCAAATTTAAATTAAATTATTATGTATTTAATTTGTTATCTGATAATAATTTGTCAGAGTAAATCTCAACGTACAAAAATACATTAACGACAATTTTCTGAAAAGGTATCATTTTCCATTTATTAATTAACATATAAATAAAACTTACGTGGGCTAGATGAAATCATATCTTTTCCTTTCGGAATACCGTCAGATATCTACAGTTCAGAACCCCTGTCCTAATTTCGTTATTTTAATATTAAAAATGAAAATTAAGTATAATTAAATGTGCAACAATAATATTATTTTATATTTTGGGAAGTCCATTAAATCTTGAAATGATTATATTTTAATAAATGAGTCATTCCAACAAACGAATATATCACAGTGGTTTATTTTTGGTTAGAGCTAACATTACAAAATCCTGATGTGACTTAATTTACAATTAGATTGTAGTTTCAGAAGAAAACTATATCTGATATTTAACTCAATACCTCAAATGTAACTTATCTTGCGACAGTAAATCCGGTTTTCATGTTGAAAATAAAAGAAAGCAGATTCTTATTCAACTGAAGTCAAGTTGTATTCGATTCAACCACAATGAAACGTTTCTTAAATGTTTGGAAGAAAAATTTAATAAATACATTTTCTAAATAGAAATAAGATTTTGATACTCCGCATTTATTTTTGTGGAAACCTAGAATATAAAGCATACCTTCTTAAGGCTTATGCGAACGACTGAAAGAAAGGGATTGCGTATGCTGAAAAATATGATAAATTCCGATTGCTTCCAAAACAAGTCAAGATTTGTATTAGATGCATCGAAATCGTCTGCTGTGACAGGATTTAAAACTGTGATGCAGAAGTATAATTTTATGATTTTTAAAAAATACATATATCGAAATATTTCAGTAGAAGAAATTTAAAAAAGTTTTTATTTTATTATTTCTTTTTTTACAAACTGTTAGTCATTGAGAAAGAATTTTATTAGATGATTACAATAGATTAGATTAGATTAGAATAGATTTGTATTAGAGGTATCAAAATCGTCCGCTGTGACAGGATTTAAAACTATGATGCATGAAGTATAATTTTGTGGTTTTTTACAAAAATATATATCGAAAATCTTTCAGTAGAAGAAATTTTAAAAAGTTTTTATTTTATTACTTCTTTTTTTACAAACTTTGAGTCAGTGGGAAGGAAAATTGATGAAGTATTGTTCATATCCGATTGCACAAAATGCAATTTCGGAGTAATAAAACATAAAATTCAACTGTCTTGAAAAGATATTATTTCGTGTAATCTTGTATAAGGATTGCTTTTGTATATCGATCAAATTTCATTGTATCCGATATCAGCTAGAAAACTACCGAATTGAAATCTTTACTTACAGTTCCTTTTCTTTTTCCATTTTATTTTTTAAGAATATTGTTCATATTGATTCTTCGAAAGCAAAAATTAATCATTAAGGGAAAAGGAACATTGATTCTTACAAAATAAAAATAAACCTTTAATAAAATAAATATTATAAAATAAATAAAAATAGACAATATTAATTCTCAAATATACAAGGTGTCCACTCTAAACTTGGCCCAAAAGCTAATTTATAAATCGTTAGAGATAGGCATATACTCCCAGGTGGAAAAATCCGTTAAATGACGCAAAGTATTATATTGTATGTTCTTTGTGTCAATAAATGCATTAAATTTATGAAACATAATTAAGTCTAAATACAGTCGCTAAGTCCTATTATTCATATTTAGTAAAATATTCTTCACACATAAGCATTTTAAACAAAAAAATATCCTCTTTCTGCAACTAAAATTGATCGAGTTATGAAGCTTCGAATATCACTTCGACGATTGGAGACCATTTTAACGACCACCTCGAGAAACGATCCTTTAATCAACTAACAGCGCTTGCTCGACGCGGCCGCCAAATTGTTTAAAATTATGAAATTCAATGCTCTATAATGTGGCCAGTTTTACTCGAAGAAAATTGGAACATTTTTGCTTAAAATATTAATTTGCTTAAAATATTAATCAATGCTCCATAACGCGACCAGTTTTACTCGAAGAAAATTGGAACTTTTTTGTTTAAAATATAAATTTGCTTAAAATATTAATTAATGCTCCAAAACGCGGCCAGTTTTACTCGAAGAAGAGTGGAACTTTTTGTTTAAAATATTAATTTGTCAAGAACATTTTATTACGATTAAAATGATTGGGTGACTGTATAAAAATTTAGGCTTCATAATATATTCAGTAGTACGTTCATTAACTTAAAGAACATAAAATATAATTCTTTACATCATTTAAATAATTTTCCAACTGGAAATATATGCCTATCTCTAACGGTTTAGAAATTAGATACGGGGCCACTTTTAGAGTGGGCATCCTGCATATTTGAAAAAAATCTTTTAACAAGTAACGATTCCTTTCCTTGTCTATTCAGAAATTAAAGAAAAGACTATTCTTCGCGAAAATTCTCTGTGAATATACAATCCGGTTTCTTAAAACAGACTTTTTAAACTTTCAGCACACGCTAACATTTTTGGAACATTACCACACGCGCGGGATCATTTTGAGCCCAAATTGTTAGACACTTTCTCTTTATTTTTTTGGCTATTTGTACAAAAATAATATACGATCAAAGCATAAGAACTTTTTTTCGTACAAAATACTTGTATTTACGACACAAATGCGATTTTTAATAAGAAAAAGGAAAGTTTAACTTGCATCCCTTTTTTTCTCCTTTTCTGTATTCTTTTCTTCTCCTCCGCGCACGTACGTACGCTTCCATAGCCATAACGTTAAATTAACCTGAAACGTTAGGC
>BGPR01021441.1:0-26482 GCA_013235015.1 Araneus ventricosus
CTGAACATGCAAATATAGTTAAAGGATGAAATTTCTTAATGATTCTGGTTTGTGTTACCATAGAAAAGTATTTTTCTAGTAGAGATGTGACTCTATTCAAAACTTTACGAACACCATTAGGAAGAAAAAATTAGAGTCGATGATTTGTATGTTGCTGTCAGGTGAAAAAATCTTCTGCTAAGCTTTACATAATTGAGTGAAAACGAGTTCTCATTCTTTGGAATAGGCACAACTCGTCGAACGAACTGGCTCATTATGAAAAGATTTTATAGCCAATAAGGCAAGTTTTATTAATGATATCATTTCAATTTTGAATAATACTTTATAGTAAGCATTTCATCGAACAGCGTGACAAATTTATGAGCTCACTGTGCTCAAAAAAGAAAACAAAATAGCGTAAATTTCATAAAAATTCGAAATATTTTTGAGTACTGAAGTTTAGTGTTACATTTATAGCTTTATTAAATAGAACGCATGTCTTTCGTTTAATTTGAAAATAATGTTTACGAAATGTGAAAAAAGAATGTTTCTTTAAATTCATATCCAACAGAAAGAGCAAATGTGTTATTCAGTATTCTATTCTCATTTGTTATATTTGCAAAGACTGTGACTACCAATTTATTTCCATATATTTAATTCAATAAAAATATGATATCGCGCACAAGAAATGTAATTTTAGCTACAATAACGCATCTGAAGCGTTGCTACGAAAACATGTCCCGTTTAATATTCAATACAATTTTCAAGTAAAAATAATACATTAATAGTGTATTTAAATCTTAGAATTCCAACAACTGACCATATTTTGATGATAATATATTTTGAAATATTTATTATCTTAAAAAATATGCTCGTAAATTGAATTTCTGTATTTCTCGATTTTATTCGCTTTCATTTTTATAATAAAATTAAAATGTTAATTATTTGTCTTGAAAAGAGTCAAAAATTATTGTGAAGCTTAATTTCTTGAACTTCTGCAATGGTTTAATTAAATGTTATTACCCCTCTGTATACGAAACAAAAAGAAGTAAATAACAATTGAATTTAACATTTAGTTTATAAGAAGAAGTCGTAATCTCCTTCTTTCGAGATAAGGTGCATAAATTTTCTATAATTTTAAACTTTGTCGCTTTAAAAGGTATTCAATAATCATGCAATATTTAAAAAACTTAAAAAATAATTTACCGTTTGGAATTAATGCATAATTTTATTTCTAATCAAATATTAAACATCGTGTTGATGTTTTAATGAATGCACAAAAATTAAAATTATGTTATTGTTGAATTCGTGTGCTTGTATTTGACAATTTGCTCGTTTTTATGAAAATCAGGTTCATGTTCTATTCAAATTTATCTCCGATACTTTTTAAGTTTGGCGATTATTTTAGTATATGAAAAAGGTAGTTTTAACTTATCATGGATCATTAAAAAAAGTTACCTTGTTCTTTGTTGAATAGTAAAATTATCTGAAAAAGTATCAGAATGAGTTTATTTGGTATTAATCTTCAGTTTAAAAATACGTCTGGAAAAATATCTTGGAATATTTTTTATTTGTTACATGAGTCCATGTCTCAAAAACAGTAATCGATGCAGATGGCTATTTCATAAACCCATGCAAAATTTCAGCTTATTCATACGAATAGTTCTGAAATTACATTACATTTTCTATCTATCCTATTAAAATTCGAAGGTAAACAAACGTATGTATGTATGTCCTTCTATCTTCTCACGAACCGCCGAACGGAGAAGCGCGCGGAAAGTACCAAAAGATGGGGAATAATTCAAGGAATCCATTTCGGCCATTTAAATATCGAAATTTTAATTAGTGAAAAAGATATTAATTAAAAACTAATTTACAACAATACTTTTCAATGTTTCGGATACTTTATAACAATACTTTTCATTGTTACAGCGCAATTCAAAATTTATTTTATTGTTGAAGTCGTTTACTTTAAAGAACATTGCTACAACAACAATAAAAAAGTGACGCTGACAGAAATAAAAAAAATGTATTGTTGCAATATGGAAACCTGAACAATGCAACAAGTCAATGTGGATAGAGTTTTGTGTGGGTTTTGGTAATTGATATAAAGAAACAGGGAAAATTAAATCGCTTATATAGGGTTTTTACTAAAACTATTGTTTTCTATGAGGTTTCACTTTTAGATTTCATGAACTCAGTGCATCTTGCTTCATGTGCATATAAACTGGAGGCGGGCATATGAAAAAATACGGATTCCGATCAACGCTGGGTTATCTCATTCCTTCCACACTAAAGTCAGACAAAAAATAATTCCGGAATCGTAATTTTACAAAATAAAGATTATTTTTGCGATTTTTTAAAAGTATATTTTGAAGCCTTTACGCTGACGGAATGATTGAACCGCTCTTTTCTCCTTATTTATTTAGGAGAGAATGTTGGGCATGTGTCACATGACCTCACTTTTTCTCTCCGTCAAGGAATGACGCATTATTCGACATAGCCGGTGCAAAGCCGGGTCACGCAGCTAGTTTTCTCTATAATTCGATGCACTTAAGTGTCCAGCATATATTTCGATACTGTTTTCATTATTAATTATAATCATTATACCACTTTCAGTTATAAAATTTAAATATGTAAACACTTAACTATTTATATATATAATATATAAATTAAAATTTATAAATTAAATTAGTGCAATATTATACTATTTATTTTTTTAGGTATCAAGTTTTACCGGTTGTAAAATGTAGATCTTTACTTTGAAAATAACATTTAAAGTGCGAAATAATTTAAAATGCTACTACCGACATTTAAGCGTAACCAGAGTATTTCTAAACGTATTCACAGTCGAGAACACAAAATGTCAAATATCTTCCAATCTATTAATGATATATTAACCGAAATTAATATCCGTGGGTATTTTTTCATAAGAAATTTATTTATGGTAACAAAAAAAGTGTTGCCATTGAAAATTCTGAAGTTAAAGCAATTTTATATATGTAGACGACCCCTTATGAAATTTCCAACCCTAGAATCTTTTAGTATACGTTATATCCTGTAAAATAGTATCTTTAGTTTTAAGAAGCAATGAACAGCGGCGGAATAATGCTGGGTGGCTAATATTTTTCCCGCGCTTGTACATGTGCGTAATGCTTTCTGAGGGCCTCCAAGAAATTCTGCGCCTGGGGGGGGGGGCAACAAGCTTAATCCGCCCCTGCGTTGAGGCTCGGATTTGTATGGTATCGAGTTTAAAATTTCACTTTTTTGCCCTAGACATTTTCTTGAAATTTTTCATTTGAATTCTTTTTTATGTGGTGACATCTCCTTTAAAATATTTTGAGATGCACTTGCATTGGGGATATCTGCAATAAAAGGGAATTTGCAATATTAATATTTTCCAAGACTGCTGGAACTTCCTCCATCTTCTCGACTATTATTGGTTTTTAAGTACAGGGCAAACTCAGAATCGTGGTAGATATCGTAACAACGTTGTCGTCTAGTCAGAAAACGAAGAGTTGTAATCTAAATAACCGAAAACATTGTGGTTCAACGGACAAATACCTGTACATTTGAAACCTGACAGAACCGGTTTCATTTGACATAATATTCTAAGGGCAATATTTACCAATCCAGCATTGTCTTTAAGGGTGATCTTCATGTTTGGGTATTGCTTCGTTATATGTATCTGATAGTTTAATTTTTTATCAACCTTAAATCATTTTTAACGACACCTCATTTTAATTACGTCTACTTTCATCGTAATAAGCTCACTAAGACTTTCATTTCGAGTCGCGAGTCTTTCCGTGGAAATTCCCTTCTCTGGGTTCTTAAACTTTCTGCGCATTCCTATCAGCCCTTTTTGACTCCAACATGTAAACGATCAACAACTGCGCGCCGCTTCAGGCGTCAACACTTTAATCCTGGTCATGGGTCTATGTACATTATGATGGTTTTACCTATAAAAGATAATCTGAATTATCTGCTACGGCTGAATAAATGAAGATTGAACAACTGCTGTCTTTTCCTTTACCAAAATAGACTACACCTCACCTTCATTAATAATGTTACATGTATTTTTGAAAGGCTTCATAATTACCTTTTAAGTGGCTGAAGCTTGTGTGTTACATGAGAGGACAAGATTAGCGAGTGCATGTGATGTTTTTTCGTAAATGTGATCACATTAAGGTCTTTGTGACTTGAGTGGCCATTCAAGATCAAAAGGATGGGATATTTTTCACTTCAATTAACCCGCTACAAACATTTTCAAGCATTTAAGGAAGCCTTCAGCTGCTATCCATTTGTTAGATTAACCAACAAAAACGCTTCTTTAACGGTGCATTTCTTTCTCAATTCATTGCTCGTGGAAAAACAAAAAGATGGAATAAACTGGTCACCTGAAGCATTGATAGTCAGTAGGATTTTGATATTTCTGCCTTTTTCAGCTGATGTCAACATCGTCACTTGTTTTTTGCCTTTAACTAACATTACTTTGAGTTTGTTAATATTGACTCATGACACACCAGTCTCATTAAAAACTTTCGAATTACTAAATATACACTTCTCCATTAATTTCATATTTTGCAGAAACTTTCTGCTCTCCACAAGCTTGTAGATTCAACACTCCTTTATCATAGGTCATTTTGTCTTTTCATAGAAACATAACTTAAGTATTTTTTATCTGTTTTTTGTTTTATTGAAACATTCCTTCATTTTCGATTTCTCTGCATGTTTATAGACGATTTTCAAAAACTCCTCCATACATAGGAGCATAAGTTTTTTATCAAATTTTTTTATATAATTGTTTAAAATATTCTCCTGTTCATCATTGAATTCTCTTGGGAAAAATCCTAATATTTCCCAAACATGGATTTATTTCTACCTTTGTATCTACTGTGATACCTTCTACACAGCAACATAATAGCTTTCACTCGCTTCTCTAATTGTTATTTCCTCCATTCTAACTTTTTCTACAGTTTCTTTAATATTCTTTTCCCTTACTTCTGATGCAGTTAACCCATATTGTCCTGCAAAACGAAAATATTCGGTGATAATATAATTATTATCAATCTTAAACTGTGTCCGATACAAACCGAGAATCATGGAATAAAACATCGGTTACCACATACATATTAGTTGGCTTAAGGAGATTTATGGCCTACACTTTTAAGGATAATAAATATTGTTTATCACAACAAACAAAGACATACTCACTTTCAGGCAAGCTATGGCGACTTGAAGATTTCTTCATTCACTCAAAACACTGTTGAGAAACGAAATTTTTTACCATGTGTCACAACACCTCAACTTGACTAAATGGCGGCCTTTGAACTTTCTTCCTTCACTAAAATATACTGGTGTCTTGACAGGTGCTATCATCCCAAACTAATCTTAGAAACACAGCTTGCCTGATACTAGCCGCCGTCTGATAATACTCGACCTTCCACTTCTTTTAGAGAAAAATACATTTTTATCATAATATTGTTAATGCAATAAATTGATTAACTGCCCAGATTGATGAAAAATTGCATTGATTGTTGGAATTGATCGTTTGCAAAAAATATTAAAACAATACCATGTTTTAACATGGTATATTTCGTTATTTATTTATCTGCATGTCAATATATAAAACTACATAATTTTAAAAACCCCGGGAGTGGTCTCCCCAAAACTTTCTCGTATACGACCTAATGCAGGTGTGAAAAAAATACACCAAGCACCAGTATGCGCCATTCCCTAACACATGCGGGAGAAAACGCGTGAATCCGTCGCACCTTTTTTGCATTGTAGAATGGCGAAGATAACCAAATGGGGGAGTTGGGGTAGATTGATAAGCGGGAACATTGAGACAATTCTTAAATTTTGATTATTGAAATGGCTCAAGATGTTCATATCCCCTCATGTATGTACTCACTGTAACCCTTAGCACACGGTAAATGTTTAAAGCCATGTTAAGTCTAAAGTTAATTTAGAAATGAATCAAACCGCTAATCTTATAGTCGAAGTAAAGTTTACTCCAAGTAGGTGCTGTGTGATTTCTTTCACTAATTACGTTCCCCTGCCAGGGAATCTAATCCAAAGGTAGGAAAAAACATTTATTTTTCTTAACTATATTAAGTTTTGAGGGTTTTTAGCGTAAATTTTGCGTAACCACTTGTTTTATGTAAAAAAGTCCCCGGGGCAAATTGATACAGTTGACTCCGGGGCAAAATGAAACACATCTTCTGTGTGCACCAATGCGCCTTAACAGCAACTGCTTTGCAAAATCGTCTTCAGAAATGAAAAAAAAGTAAAAATGAACTTCCTAAGAGAAACAAGCAATTAAACATTTCTTTCAACTGTGAAAACAGTTTGAATTTCATTGCAAAAATAAAAAGAATTGTTTTAAATTAAGTTTAAAATATTTTTTTTACGAATTTATTAAAATTGGAGAGAAAAATTGTGCAGAAATTTAATTAATATCACCAGAAAGATAATTTTTTTTCATTTTTAGATGGTGTGAAAATTATTTCTGTGCTAAGTTTTTTCTATGTCATCACGGAAGAACGCGAAAAATTTCCTTAATTTTTAATTTATTAAAATTTTAAAAAACGGTTTCGAGGTACACATTCTCTCCTTTCAAAGTATATTTACACACAGACACACTCGCCTGTATTATTTATAGAGATAAATTATTTTCTGAGGCATTATTGTTTCAATGTTCTAGTCTCATTGAAAATGTTGAAATTTTATTGAAATAAAAGTTTGTTTCATTGTTAAACTTTTAAAACTTGATTTGGAATATAAAGTTTATTGATAAAACAAATTTTGTTTTGATCTCAGACCTATTAACCATCATTAATTTAGATATTTCCGTGTGTATCAATGCAACCGTTGTTTGTGGCAGATTTGATACAAATCCATTTTTAGGGGAAAAAATGTGATAATTTTTTTATTATTTCATTTATGACCAAAACTAGACTGCAATGCTATATTAGATTAACAAATGAATAAATATAGTGTATTAGTTCTAATTATTTCCTTTGGTAAAATCATTTTTGGCTTTCCAGAAAAAAGTGTATCAATGTGCCCGTGTACCCCCTATGCAATTTGAAAGCCTTTTTTCAACCGATTGAAACAAAATTCGAGAACGAATCTACAATTAATGTTAACAGACTTCGTACCAATTTTTATTTTACTAAGTCATAGTGTTTAGGAGTTATCGTGTTCACAAGTATGCGATTATACAGACCAACAGACAGTCATCCCTTTGAAGGATTTGGCTCAAAAATTGATTCGGACCTACATTCCCAATGATAAGACTGTGTACAAAATTTTATCTATCTAGATATTTAAGCTTTTGATTTATCGTATTCACATGAACACGGACAGACGAACAGGCAGAATTATCGTAGACGCATTTTGTCCAAAATTTGAAAGATACCTACGAATAATGTATAAAGATAACATAGAAAGTTTCATCTCACTACCTCTAACCGTCTTTGAGTTATCGCGTTCAAAGACAGACAGACAAACATAATTCCAAAATTGTGTTTTTCGGACCCAAGGAGGTATAAACGTGGAAATTCATCAAAATCTCGATTTCTAGTTTTTTGATGATTACAATACTTTCTCTTTGTATACAAAAAAGTAAAAAGTATGTTTACATTTTTCTCTTTCAGCAAGAAGGCATCAGAAAATATACTTAAATTTAAAACGAACAACAAGAATATCAGATGTTAAAACTCTCAAGATGATATTAGATAAATTTTCTAATATAGGTAACTGTGGTAGGAAATATGAAGAAAATTTCATGAGCCTTCGCAGAAATTAAAATCAAAATTACAGATTACATTTCAAACTTTCTAACCTATTTCCTACTAAGGCAAACATTTTCAAACTTTGTATCCTATGATCAAGAGATAAGCCATGTAAGAAATGCATGCTTGACTGGCATCCTCTGAATATTACTTTTAACTTTCAAATTTGAATTTTTTCTAAATGTCTCGTTCTGCATCGATGACATCGTTATGATTGAAGAGATATATAATAAATAAAAATGAAACCAGATGACAAAGTTTCCTCTAAAAAGTCAAAACTTATAAATTATCTTGCAATCTGTTTAGGTATTCAAATCATAAAAAAGGGTCATCTGTAATTTTAAGTAACAAAATTAATAGAAAACGTTCGAAAGTTATGAGAATAATATAATTCATTTGTCTTATATTGAAAAATTAATAAGATTTTATTTATTTACGTTATTACCTTAAATATATTAATCTTTTTCACAATTCATAATATATCATATTTTAAATTAATTCTTTCTTGAAAATTAAAATCACTTGTAGGTTTATTTTTAAATCAAATATTCATTATTTACTCAACATTTTTTAAAAATGATAATAAGACGATCGTTAACACAATATTTGAATAATGATGTTCAGAAATCTTTATAAACATAAACATAAATTTTAAAATATATTTACAAATTATCAAATTACTTCCGTTTATGTATTGATGAAATATGGGACAAAACATCTACGTAATAAAGAAAGACAAGGAATTCCATTAACATTTAACACGAATATCTTATGTTTATCACTTAAATCTTTATTACTAGATTAAAAATCTTCCCTTCTGCAACAATTTTTTATTATTATTTTAACGCTTTTAATCTTTATATTATTTAAAATAAACATTTATTTTTCCCTCTTTTCATCACTATATTTATTAAATTACTAGCAGTACGCTCACGGCGTTGCCCGTGGAATCAGGACTTCAACAAAATGAAAGAAACCGCCCACAATGACATGAAAAAGTTTTGAAAGCAAAATCAAAACGAAAGATACACATTATTGTTTTTCCCACTTATTTTTTTCGCGATAATGACATTTAACTGTAGAAAAATAGTACAGAGTACGTTAATCCAAAACAATATTAAAAAATTGAAACGCGAAAATCATTATTATACAGCAACCAAAATATGCTAGACAAATAAACACGTTAAGATACTGCCGAAAATAATAATCGGTCGTCATTCAATTGAAGGTTAAGACGTCACCTGCGCTCTGCACCGTCAGCCAATGAAATTGCCAGGCAACGTTCCAGAAAAGTGTCATGAGAGGAATCTCGCTAGATAAAAATATCTTTCAACTGACCACGAAAAAATTAATTTTTAAGAAGCAGGAAAATATATTTTAACAGTTCTTCTTTTAAATCCAACAGAACCGTTCTAGTTATAAGCTGAAAAAAATTGAAAATAATAATGTTATTAGAACTTCGGATGCAGCAAATTTAAAAGCAAAAATAAAATTTCGACTGTAAAACTGACAATTTTTTAAAAATTTCTCAAAATTTAGTAAATTACGTTTGAAGCTCAAAACAAATTTCATTAGAAAGAAAATTGTTTGTTATATCCGATGGTGCATAGATTGCTTTTCAACTATTATTACAAAAGGTACTACAGCCGTAAACGTCCCGAAAATGACCCAAAACAACACAAAACATTAAATAAAATTTTTAGATTAAATTTTAAAATTCTTTCTTGGCGGTGCATTGAGTCATCATTACGACTACCAGTGTGCCAAATTTCATGTCTGTAAGTGCTATAGATTCGTCTGGACATCGCACACACACACGCAAGCATTGACTTTTATAAGTATATATAGTATGCTTAGCAATTTCTTGAAAAGCAATTTATAAAAGATCATAGAATTCGTAGAGAATCTTTTGAATTAGTCCTCAAGTTTTACAATTAAAAAAATAATGCACGTATTTTTTTTATTTGATAACATATCTTTTAAAAGGTATGCTCTCAGGAACGAGAAATAGTACTAACTTCTTGATATATTCAAAATCATTAAGCATGATATATATGTAATTAAATATCCTTATTTCAGAATATTCGAGATGTGTTTCGGTAAGGTCTCAACCTCCGGCCTGAGGGTTCCAGGTTCCAAACCCGGTTCCAATGAAGATTCGCTGTGAGAGGGGGCCATCTCAGGTACTGTCCTTATCGTTTGACCCTGGTTAAAAATTACGAGGTCCGCCTCAAAATAGGCCTTGTGTTGCTTCAAAAAACGGACGTTATGAAAACGTCCGCAACAAAACCGTCAGATTCTAGATGTAATTTTCTTTTATAAAGACATTTAATATCTTTCTGGATCTTTATTTCGGTACCCAAAAATTTATAAACTTAACAACACATTGGCATTTATGCTTTATTTTCTCTACACTGAAATCAATTACACTAAAATCCATTCGTAAGTTCAAATATTTCACAGTTTATCTGTCTATTGTTTTTGGACAGTCTCGCTTAAAATCAATTAGCCTTATAGTCACAAAATTTGGTACAGATCTCGGACTCTGGTTTTGATCTGGTACAAAATTGTATCACAAAAATTAAGACCTATTTTTATTTTAAATAATAAGACCTCCTGAAAAGTATTACGAATGTTTAATATATTTCAGTGGAGAAATTCCTCCCACAATAATAACAATAATAATTAATCTGACATTTTACGAAACAACATTTTCCGGGTGATGATGAATTATTTTCCAATGTCTAATTTGCAACAGCACATATTAGAAAATAATCTATAAGATTATTGCAGAAATTGCTTTCTTGTGTCTTTGTGAAAAGGAAATAAATGCCATCAGTTTTCTTTTTACTTACTTTCAAACTAAAGGAATTTAAGTTAAACTAAAAGAATTAATTCTAAAATGTTATTTTTCATTTTTAAAAATAATTCTGTTCTAAGATATCGATATCATTGTCTTGACACTTTTTAAATTTGCTAGCATTTCTGTCTATTCATTTATCGCCATGCTCTTTTTTTCCCTTTATATGTCAAATTATACAAATAAGCGTGATCGTTCATCTTGGTTTCTAAATATAATCATAATTTGTCAGAATGGTATGTGTTCCTGTTTTTATTACAAATATTAACGTGTTATAAATTTGAACATTATTTTCATAGTCAGAGAGGAGTTTGAATTATTTCTTTTATCAATAGAGGGGAATCTTGTTTAATGTAATGATGTCCTTTTGCTAATCATCCATTCTCATTCAATACAATTCGTTACGATGTGGAATTCAAAACAATTCGGTTGAGTGGCACCTATTTATAGATTCCTCAATAACTAGCTTCAATGCAATCTTGGTGCGCGAAGGCATTAAATTTGTGTGGATATATATTAATATTCATTAATTTTTCTTTCCTTTCATGCCATCACTCAGAAAAACATGTTTTTTAGTAATTTAATGTCTCGCCATGTCCATGTTTGTAGAAATATGATTAAAACTTGTAATTCTCTATAGAAATTTCTTAAATATATGTGGAGAAGGGAAATTTCTACCTACGTATTCTGAAAGATATAGTGAGGAGACTAAAACAAAACTAGTAAGTGGAGAAACACCTACTTTCTAACTCATTTCTGAAACATATTTGCATAAAACCCAGCCTTTTTCTTTATCTTTTATAAAATTTCAGCTTAACATTTTAAGATTTTTTTTCTCAATGTGAAAAATTGAATGTAATGGTATCAAAATACAGAATGAATCTCTGTAGACCTAACCGATCGCGAAAGTATAATGGTTTAAGTGTGAGCTTCCATTCGGATTAATTTCTAACGCATGATTCTCAGTGTTATTTCTCATACTGTATACCTTCTTTCTTGTTTTGATTGCATTTGTATTACAATTCGAATCCTCCATAACATTTGCTTTTTCCACTCCTTGCCTATTCGACTGATTAGGGATCTCAGTGGAGATTCCAGGCACAGGGGCAAAGAGTGGTGTTCTGTGCAGAAATATAATCGTAAATGTAATTCTGCATAACAAGTAACGAAAATTCAGCTAATCTTAGAGAGAATAATACGGACAAATTGGTGTTATTACGCCTCTCTCAATTCATTTCAGAAACAAGCGATTATCTTTATTATTACAGTAAGCTCTTTTCTTTTTCGTTTATAACGATTTAACTCATCATTTTGAGGATTATTGTTATTTCAAAATCTCAATGTTAGGTTATCCAAATATTAAATGAGGCTTTTTCGTGCAAACTTGATCCCCAAACAACAGAATGGTACAGAAGTAACAGAGACGAGATGAATTACTTACAATCTGTGAATAAAAATGCAAAGTTTTAAAATTCTGTATAAATATAACATATAAGAATGGATGGTGCTTCTGACAATATCTAATAATCACTTTAACAAGCGTTAAGTAAATTATTTCTGAAACGCGTATGTTAAAGCCTTTAGAGCAATGTACTTCGTATAGAGACTAGACAATAGAAGGATTAACAAAAGGATGATTTTGTCTCCTGTTTATATGTATAATTTTATTGTTTCATGTTAAAAATATTTAAATCCTATATCCAAATATATTTTATCATTTGAACTGATTTTTAGCTCAGCACGATTATTATTTTTCAGCTGGAGTTGTAAGAATTACTAAATCACTTAAGGTATGTGACTACCTTCGGAGCACTTTTTTTCAAATTTTTAATGAAACATTCATGTTTTTAATTAAAATGAGTTATAAAACTGAGAATTCCAATGCAATTTCATTGGAAATTTCATTCACTTTCAAATTATAGGCAATTTTTAGCAAAATTTTAGTGAAAATTTGCACTTACGCCAAACCTCCTATAAGAAGTTGTATTGAATATATTTCATCAATATTTGCACAGTATATAGTTAAAATGCTTATCTATGTTATGAACTAGGATATTTTTAATACCTCGAAAGGTGTTGGAGATATTCCAAACTTTGCGAACAAACTCGAATTTTTTAAAAAAAATCATCGATTTTTCTCACTAAAAAGTCAATAAAATAAATAAATATAGGCAGAGAGCTTAGATTGTAGTTCATAACATAGCTAGAAACAAATAAAACATTTTGGCCAAATTTCATTTTAATATCTTAAAAACATTTTCCAAAATTAAGTTTGCCGCGTAGAAAAATATCGAAAATTCCAATTTCTCAGAAAACGCTTTTAAAGATTTTCTTAGAGTACAAAAAATTTTGTACACATCTTAGAATCTTAAAACTCGCCATATTTACAAGTCAAACCCTCTTTTACTTGATTTTAATCGACTTTTGTGTTCTTTCAGCTTTTCAGATTTTTTCTGAATAATTTCGTATAGTAGATAGTTAGTGGCGTCTCGATATCTGAATTAGCTTTTTGTCAATTTTCATGTAATTTTTAAGCATCTATGGATAAATTTACATTTCAAAACACATGAGAACAGGTAACAGTTCAAAATAAATGGAATTAAATTATAAAACAACAATTTGAGCACCAAAAAGTAATTTTTATTGTTGTAATTACTGTTGTGTTGTATTTTTTTAAAAAAGCGTCGCCAAAAACCAATAAAACAATAAAAATAAGAAATGGAAGCTTAAATCTATGTTTTTAGACAATATATTGCTTGAGAATTTAAATATAGTTGTTCAAACTAATTGTTTGTATTTTTAAGGCTCTTTTAATTGCCACTTCCGGTATCAGAATTGTCACTTCCGGTTATTATTTATGCTATAACTTTATTTGTAATTATAGCAGAAACAAAAATAAAGCATTTTTAGATACCTAAATGTATGGACTACAAAATAAACAAATAAAACAAATTTCGAAAATTTTCTGTAAAACGAGGAATTTAGGGTAGTCACATACCTTAAATATTTTGCCAATATTACAATGAAATCTGGTGAAAAAAATGGATGGAAAATAAAGCGGTAAAAAGAATAGAGGGTAAATAAGAATAGTTTAAATTTGCTGAAATGAAAAAATATGTAAGTAGTTTAAATTTTTATACTTAAAAAAGGCATAAGACATTGAAAGCGGAAGGCACAAATTAGTCTAAGTGAAATAAAACACAAAAATTGCCCAGAGATCAATTGTATTTAATACTATAAATCTGTGGCTGTAAAAGATAATTGCTATAAAAATGAAGTTAATGAAAGACAATTTAACTTTCTGCTTATTCATACTATGCTTATTTATTTTTGGGTAATTTCCCCCTTATACTTCGTCTTGAAATAATTTGGCATTTTTTAAAGAGTTTGAGATTTTACTGGCAAACAGAAAAGAGAAAAGTATATTGAGTGCTCATTTTTCCAGCAAGTTTTCATCAATATGCTGCTGAGAATATTTATCTTGGGCAACAACAACTTATCAACAACAGCAATACAAACACAGTTTTAATATTTTTTGATATTTAACAGCATATCGAAACACTTGATGAAGGAAGTAGAATTAATATTGAAGAATTTAAAGCAGCTAACTATGTTCTGTGTTGTAAGCTCTATGTTAACTATTTGGGAATTATATAAAATTTCTCGTCTGTTTAGAATCTTCTTATTTAGTCTCAATATTTTTTATAGTAATGCTTTCAACTATTCAGATCTGTATTAAAGTATGAAACATTGGAATCTGATTTCAATTTTAAGAAATTTTCTTAGGGTATGTAATGAAAAACAAAGAACAAATTTCTTTTGAATATCCTTTTGAATTTATGACCGTATTTTTCCTCTCTTGCATTTTGATAATTGGATTTTAAGAAGCATTTCATGAAAGTAGTAGTTCTAAAGCAAACTGAAGTATTTGAAAAAGCAATTTAAAATATCAGATCAGTCATGACAAAATGTATCGAAAGTAGAGAAGAAAAGATAAGTTAAGATTTTTATTGGATAAAAATAGACCGTATCTTTTGTCTCTTTCAATGTTTCATTGTATAATTTGACGTACGAAATTTCTTTTCTCAAACTAGATGGAGGAGATTAAGCTCGTGTGCATACGTCATCAGCTCGTATGAAAATTCTTTGATCGAAATAATATATTTCGAACTGAAATCAGCAGTCTTACGTGTAGTTGTAATTTTTTACCTTTAACTTTTAATTCTATCCAGTGCTTTGTCTGCATTAATTATAAATTATTTTTACAGCTATTATGTACATCTGGTAAACTGTATACTAGGAAAGTGGATAATACAACGATTTACTGGCAACTGGTTGAAAGACCTCCAGCATTTTAAACGTATTTATTTAAGTTGATTTGTTTCCTGTTTGTAAAAGTAAAATTATGTAATCAATTTTTCACTCAATTTCTAGAGGTTTCAAATTTTATAGAAATGTGTGTTCTCAACGAAAATAGAATGTTTTAAAATTTTCAGAACTTAATTATCGGTTAGTCGATTAATTTATTAATTTTATTTCTAAACGCTTGTCCCCATCTGTTAATAAATTAGAGGAAACAAGGGGCTTTATATTTCCGTAAAATTTATAATGATGCATCGTAAAGAAAGAAAAAGAGAAAATAATTAATAGAAAAACATGTACTAATTCGGTCAGTAATAAAAGTGTTTTTAAGAACTCTTTTTTATTAAATTTGTTATTATTGTGAGATCCTGACGTGAGATTTCTTTCGATGTGAGAGATGGAGACAGTAAAAAGAATGCATTAATTTTAAGCCCCACACTGAGAAAAAAATTCTGGCAAAAAAACCATATTTGTATGGTAATGGCATTTCTGGTACGGTATTTACGGTATTTAAATCATTTGTTTAATAATCTTACTGTTCGTTCTGGTAACGGTTTATGAGAATTTCTGGTTTTCGAAATTATGGCTCTTTTTACCCACCTGTTTAGTAAAATTACAACGCTGAAAAGTTAATTAACCAGGAAAAACGGTTTTCATACCATACACTTCGTTTTTTTACGAGAAACACGATAAAATTACCAGATTATTCTTCAGAAAGTATCGTTCATTTTACCATATGTTTGGTTATTTGACTATGCTGACCTTTCTGACATCTACCAAATACAATGGTATTAGTGCATTTATTTTTTATACCATGCCGTATGGTAAATCTCAAATATGGCGGCACTTTGTTGGATTGAAGTAGATAACGTTCCTCCTCAAGTATACCAATATATCAGAGAAAAGAAGGACATTAATGAAGTGTTGAAGTGTGAAAACATTCTATGCCCTGATGGATCAATCCATAGCGGCGTCTGTTTTATGTATCTGTTAAGTGCGTAGTGCAATTTACTAAAAGTTTCAGTTTGGAAATGAAGGAACGTTAAACGAAAAATTGTTCTCTGTTCGCTCGGCCATGTTTAGCATGACGGGACATTCTCGCGTTAGAGCTGATTTGGATATTTACATACCCATTGAAAATAGACATTAAAGAAAAGCTAAAGAAGTGGGGATTTGAAGAACTGGTAACAGGAGTTTACTGGTAAGTACCAAATTTTATTTTGAATTGATTTTTCGGTAATGTTGAATTAAGTATATATGATTTGTGAGTATATATTTAAATAAAATTTCTCATTTATTGAAAGTTAAAAATTTGACAGCTGGGTAAATTGAATGTCGAAGAAAAATAAATATAGCATGTTCACAAGAATACTTTATTTGTAGTTTCTTTCTTATCAATCATATTAAACGATTTTTGCCGATTTTTTTTTTGTTTATGCCCAGTCGGTGGCCTTCGACCCCATTACATTTGAATGTATAAATTAAAGGTAAAAATCTTTAAATAATTAGAAAATTTCTTATCTCATGACTTTGATTTTACAATGTGAAAAAAATGAAAATATATTGTTCACTTCCTTAATGCATTTGATGTATACTTCATCGATGTTCTGCCAATAATTTAATATTTAATTGCCGTTTATTTTTAAATACCTTTTCCTCATAAGTGAATTACGTTTAAAGTTCGTTTTACCAGCGTTTCCGGAAATGAAATGTCGAAAATTTACTTTTTTTAAAAATTAAGATTATGAATACAAGGTTATTGAACAATTACTACAGACGTATGAAGATATGTTTAATTTTATTTTTAATTTTGTTTTTTATTTACGTAATTTCACCTGTATGGTGAAAAGGAATGCGTCAAAATTATTCAATTTTCAATAGTTTTTTTGTTACATCAGATAATGGTAAAAGCAAAAATTAAATAACTTGTTATTTCCTGTATTTTATTTGGAAACTTCTTGCATAAATAATATGAAAATTATCAAAATAAAGTGATCATAAGAACAGATTGAAAGAATGTTCCTATTACGTTTTTCTCCTTCATAACTTGAACATCTTTCTATTATTTATACTATGCTTCTTAAAACTGTCATATCTAAAATTATATATTTTTTATGAAGAATATGGATGGGTAGAATATTTATAATTCTTTTTTGTTTTTGTCTTGTTAGACATTTAGTAAAAAATTAGCAATAAATTTATTTTCGGATCCGGAGATAGTAGACTCAGATAGCAATTTTAGTTTGCAGCAAGCTTGCCACAAATTTGTCATGACAAGAGTACAAGTTTGCCACAAATTTGTCATGACAAGAGTGCAAGCTTGCAGTAAGCTTGCAGCAAGTTAACGAAAGCTCCGAAGTCACCATGAAACGAACTTGCAGCAAACTTGCCGTGCACACTTATTGCAAATTAAAGCAAAAAGAGAGTACGAAACACAACCCGGGATAGAACTCACGACCTCCCGGTTCCGAAGCGGAGACGCAAACCATTGAGCCAGTCGAACTCTGAGAGGAGAAAATATATTTCGCTAATACATGGTTCTTTTCGATTCGTATACGATTTATTTTTAACTATTTTCTGGATTTCATTAATTTTTTGAATATGATTTGAAGTCAAAGAGAGAGCGACTTTTTCTAATAACTACGTTTTGCTAGTAAAATAAATTATGAAATTAGAGTTCAAAAGTAATTACTTTAAAATGGGACAAAATGTCTAGTTATTATTGTTCAACAAACACTGACTGTTTTTTAGATTTAATTTTGTTTATAAACGTTAAAATTTGAACATTAAGAAAAAGGCGATATAGTTTTCTTTAAAGTGGAGGAGTGATATATTTAGTAAAAGATGGAAAATGTTTCAAAAATTTTTTTATAAAAAGTTATCTTTTCACAAATTATCATGATTTATTGAATTAATAAAAAGAATTACGGTCTAGGAGATGCTATTAAAAATCGGATGTTTCTTAAAACAGAGACAAAGATAATTATCTCTTATTTGCTATCTTTAGGAAGCTTTTGCAAATTGCAGTAAGTTTGATTTGCAAGAGGTGGCGCTATTTGTACATCGAACTTGCTACACGTTCGATTCAGTTTGACGGTCAAATTTTGCCTGAAGTCAAAATCAAACTTGCTGCAAACACGTGCTATCTGAGTCCCTGGGTATTTTTTCCAATTCCATACCATGATCTAGGGTTGATTCGAACTCTCAAAGATTCGAACGATCGGTGCGCGTTTGTCATCAATAATCTAATGCGAGATCTAATGTGACATCATCTAATGCGAGAAAAGAACATAAATCTTGAGAAAAGGGTAAAAAACAATTTAATAATATAAAAAACTGTGTACTTTATGTTGAAATTTTGTTCCAATTTGTATAATGTTTAATTAAACCCCTTGCCCCGACAGGAACATATGATGCCATTTTAAATATGCTTGAAATATCAAGGTGGTAGCAAATTATTTTGCTTATTAGCATTTATGCAGCAGCAGCCAGCTATTGTATACTATGTTACATTAATGATTTAAAATTAAAATCTGTGTGTGAAAATCATTTGTTATTTTTTGTGAAAGTGAACTAGTAGATCAGAAAAAGTATCCACTTAGTTTAAACGTAAATGTACCATCACTTTTTTAATAGAGATTAGTCAATGTTATTGAAGTTTAATAAATTGAGTAATCTTGATATTTTACAGAGGTAAAGGAAAGGAGAGCTTACGTGAGCAGTGCTTTTTTGAGCTTGCTACTTATAGAGGTTAGCTTTCCTTAAAATGTTCCATTTTGTTTTATCATTTCTTTTGCTGAAATTTTGGCATGATGAGTAAAAAGCCATCAACGTAAGAAATGGATTACTACTTTAAGTGATCGATAATTATCCTGAATTCATTTTTTTTTATGATCCTTTATTTTTTAATTATAAAACATTATATTTACTAAAAGGATTGTTCAATGTTTTCAGATTTTGTAAAAAGAGTAAGTTTACAAGTGACTTTCCAGTTTTGACTCAGTCTGCGAGATCTTACATATTAAGAACCGTTTTTGCTTTTCTATAAGAATCATTCAAAATGTTAATTGAATTGTTTTACATTTTTGATGAAGACTTATCAACAGTCTACGCCAACTTATTTGTAGGAATTGTTCTACAAATAAATTGTAAATCAACCGTAAAGGAGGCCAACAAAAGCTATAAAGTTGTTTCCTTAAGTTGCTAATCTTGGCGATATATTTGGCGACCACTTGGTGATTCTTGGCGAAGTCATGGCAAAAGGAATTTTCTAGAAGGACCTGAACCTTCAACCCTATTTCTACTGGCTTCATTGAACTTTCTGGAATTACATCACTTTACGCAATGAAGCCACTTCCTGTTGAGAAAGTATAAAAACAAGCTCTCAACACTGTCAATAAATTGAAGTTAGATTTGAAATATGTGTCTTGCTTCTTAAATACTAAAATAAATTCACTGCATATTATGTATATTAAAAAGAAAATTAAATTCTACCAAGAAATGATAAATTTTAGTGATATGAACATTTTAATAAATTTAACAATTTATAAAAAATGAGTTTTGCATTTACTTTTATAGTTCATTTTTTCATCTGCCTTCAGCATTTGTATATTTACAAACATAAAATTTTACCGGTTAAAAAACAAAAATAAATAAATATTAATGCGATTGGCATTAGAAATGGAATACTGTATCTCAAATTTTACTCAGATAATTTGTAATAGAACCAGAGTTATTCTTGGTAATTTATCAAATTAAATGGTCTAAATTACCATTTTATTGGTATAGAACCGAGTTACGGTAAATTAACAAATTAAAATGGTCAAATTACCATCTTTTGGTACATGAACTGTAGGTTATTCTCTGGTAAATTTATCAAAATAATGGCCTAAATTACCATCTTACTTGGTATTATTACCTTTGCGTACGGTAATAATACCAAATTCCATATCAAACAGCGTGGTAAATAAACGATATTTTTCTGGTTATTTTACCATAAAGTCATTACTAAACTGCTGCGGTAAAAAATACCGTACTTTATGGTGTTCCATATGAGCCAGACAATACGGTAAATTTTACCATATTCTGGTAGTTTTGACCAGAATTTTTTTTCAGTGCAGTGTTTATTCATATTTCTCTAAGGGACAGCGAAGAACACATACGAAAATGAACTATTTACAGGATAACAAGAAACACATTTTCAGCACATTCATTTAACCTTCTGAGCTGTTATTCAAAGATTAAACCATTACGATACTCCATATCGATATATTTCTGCGAAACACTCGCCAGACTTCGCTAAGACCCCTTGGTCTACGGACGAGAACTGCCGATTTTACATGCGACTTAACTCGTCGGCTTCCAGCGCACAACTCTTTTTTAACATGACGCATTCCGCTTGGAGACGTCACGAGGTTACCAGAATTAGGGTGAAGGGTCACCACATTTGGGGCATCTGATAATTATTTTATTCATTTTAACAATTTTAATTTTTTAGGCCTCAGTTTTCCTGGAAAGACAAACGTAAAGAAAATAAAATCCTTTAAAAGAATTAGTAATGCCAACAACCTATTGTTTAGCCAGTTCTAAATCAAAACAGCCTACGTTGAATACATTTTCCGCAGGGAAAATTAACCTTTCAAGGTTATCTTCCGTTGGCAGTTGATTAAAATTTATCTCCTTCTAACAAGTTTGAAGAAAGGAAATCCTAATTGCTGGAAATTTGCATCACACTTGAATCAAAAAGTTCAAAATTAATTGTAATACAAGAGAGACTCGCAATTATTCACTGTTTGTGGCAATACAGTCAACATAATTATCTTTTAGTGCACCTTCACAGCTAATACCATTTTGGGAAAATTCTTAATTCCTTTAAACTACTAAACTTATTCTAAGAGCTTGCCATCTTATCAGATTATTGGATAAATTAATGTTTCAAAAGTGTAGATAAATAATCTTAAGAACGTATTTTCAAAAGCTTAAATTCTGGATTAAATTTTCTTATTGGCAATTGTGTGAGTAAGAAACGTAAACACTGCAAACTAAATTAACAAGTTCAAGTAAACAAGTTTCTAATCCTATAATTTTATTTCAGATCCTATAGTAATACATTATAATTTATAAATGGTTTATAAAGAAAATCCAAATGATGAAAAATTAATTAAAAATTGAAAATCGGCATCATATCGCAATTTAAAAAGTCAGATTTACACTGACATTAACGGAAGACAAACAATTTCCTGAAACATTCTTTTGTAAAACTAAAATTAGTGCCAAAATATAAATACAGAAAAATCTCTTTAAGAAAATTATACATATTTCTATAATTTTCTTTCAATCTATTCATGGAGGTATATCTTATATTTTTTAGAAAAACTATTACAAAACCATCCACTGTTACAAAACACTCTTTCGGAATAAATCTATATTATAGAACAGAAAATACAATGTGTCTGTCTGTGTGTTGGTCACAAGAACTCCTCCTAAATGGTGAACGTTAGCGACATGAAATTTGCACACGACATTCTGGGGTATATTTCTGAACCAACTGTGCTGTTTTCAATTTTCAGAATTAATTAGTTTGCAAGGTATTTCATTAACCCCTTAAGAGTCGCATTTTCTTTGCTATCTATTAAGATGTCCCCTCCCGTTTAGGAAAGAGGCTGTCGTTTTCATTCATCTAAGAAGGCATAGAATACTTGGGTGTGTCAAATTATAAAGCTAATTAATGATTAAATTTTAGTTTATAACCCTAAAAATGAGATAATTCGATGCACGTAAATGTGACGGGCGCGACGGTTAAGGGGTTAAATAGCGAAAATTAGTCTCTGTTAAGCCTAATGCTTCGACGTTTTTTGATAGCTTCTGAAATATTTATTGTAGGACAATTATTTTTACACCATCTTAAACAGCAGCAGATTATGTTTTTAATGATACTAATTCTATAACGGCACATTTTTTTCTCTAATTTTAATTAACATTTCAAAATTCATTTTAAACTCAATTTGTAACCATGTTTTCTATTGTTATAAAATTAAATTCATTCCACGTTATTATTTCATGAAATCCTTTATTCACGTTCTTCTGCCACTGTTAAAGTTATGATCCATGACATTTAACTGCAAGGTAGACTTATTACTTCCGGTTTTATGTCTAAGAATAAATCGATTTTACTAAGCGCTTGCAAAAATTCATTGAGTTTAGTTTGAATACTGTGCAATGTTTCACGTTTATTTTCCATTAATTTTTAAATGATCCTAATTAGTGTATACGTTTATCGAGTCCTGTTCCTACCAAACAACGAAAATCGCGGCGGAGAAAAATTGTTTTATTTAGTTCATAGAAAAGATCTAACCAGTTAGTGATTTTTCTTAAACTTCTGAAATTATTTATTTTATAAATGCCCGAAAGAAAGAGAAAGACATTTAATCTTGCAAGTCACGACACAATGCAATAAGCACTTTCGACGTACAAGCAAGCCCAAGAAGAAAAATATAAAAACACTTGAATTGCATTTAATTCAAAGAGCTGAGAGAAGAAAAATTACACTGATGAAAATCAAAAATCTATTTTAATTAGCTTATATATAAATATAATAAAATAACAAATTTTCATATTAAATTCGAAAAGATGTGAAAAAACGAATGGAAAGTATATCCGAGTAAAGATAAAAATGCTAATAGTATCAGATGGAATATATATATATATATATATATATCAAAACCAACATATAAATACAAAATAAAAACTCAAAAACAGTAAAAGAGGACAAAATGGCTAAATAGACAAAAACCAGAAAAAAACAAACAAAATGAAAAATATCATAGCGAGCCGCTCGTCAGGAAGAGAAGCTCGCTCATGATATTAATTTGTGCTTTTTTCTGCTGACGACAAACGAAATCCGTTAAAAATTGCCGTCATCCCCTCTAAAAGCACAAAACAAACGAAAATGGAAGATTTCTTGAATAAAAAATATAAATACATTTAAGAAGATTTAAAAAGAATCAAATACAAAAAATCCGAATACAAAAATACCTAGAATAAAAAACAGCCGTAACATAAAAAATAATAAAATAAAGCGAAATATGCTTACCATGGCCAGGGAAACGCAACCGCGACCACGAGGAAAATGAACGCCAAACCAGTTATCGCCGTTGCCAAACAGAGGAAAGAGAAAGAAAAGGAGAAAGAGGCTTTGTCAGTAGCTCCGTATTCACTGCTTGAGATATCGTCGCACAAAGTTCTCGGGAATACCATTATTTAAAAGTTGATCATACAAAAGCTGTCTAGATTTTGTCTAGAATTGTCTAGATTTTGAAATTTCGTTCGAACAAATAGATCTAATGCGAGAAAATTGAGAGATAATAGTGTTTCTATAAATCTTAATAGAAATATTAGAAGACCAATATGAAAGTCGGTTGACACAAAAATTAAAATCCATTCTTTTGTCAAAGATATCGATACAAAAGTTATTATCAATAAGTTTAATATCCAGATCTAAAAAATCCGCTTCAAACTGATTACAGTTTGTTTGTTTAAGAAGCAAGGCTGAAGGATAAATATTTTGCCACGTAATATTAAATGATCCATGATTAAAAACAATAAGATCATCTACGAATCTGAAAGCCTGAGGATGAAGAAGTAAATAATTCTTCTCAAAATAATGAAGGAAGAGGTTAGCTGTAATAGAAGAAAATGAAGATCCTTGAGGAATGCCATGTGATTGGAGAAAAATACTTTCCCCATTGTAAATAAAATTATTAAATATGCAAAAATTACATAATTTATCCCAATACTCAAAAGAAATATTGAGAATATTTTTGTAATCAAAAAAGTAAGAGTTAAGCACCTCTCGAAGAGTGGCTAGAGGAATGCTTGTAAAAAGATCTTTGAAGTCAAAAGTCTCAATAGAAGAAATACTGTTCTTATTATTGTGAATGAAATCAATAACCGGTTTATTATTGTTAATAATCCAAGTGAAACCTTCTGAACAAATGACATTCAGTAATTTTTTTAACAGATTGAAGAAAATGTAACCAGGTTGCTTCATGTATGAAGAAGTTCCACAAGTGATAAAACGATAAGAAATAGGATTTTTATGAAATTTTGGACTAATAGTAATATAAGGAAAGCAAAAATTGAATTTCTTAATTTTGAAGAATTTATAGAAAGCAAGAATTTTTTTGGATATTGTACTCATATTAAAGTTGGACTTTTTGTATGTTGCTGAATTTTGAAGTTCCTTATCCAGAAGATTATAGTAAAGCTGTTTGCAAATAAAAGCATAGTTATTGGAAGCTTTGTCGATAGGAGTGATGATGAATTTACTTTTTAAGTCTTCAATAGCAATTTTAATATTAGAAAATCTAAAAGAATCAAAACATTCGGAATTTTTATAATGGAAGGATAAAGACTTTTTCAAAAGGTAATAAAGATTCCATTTCCACTCAATGAAAAATTCAATGGGGATAGAAAAAGCATTAGAAGTTTTTAAACAGAAATCATCAGTATTACTCAGTAGTTTATGCGGTATGGAAGGAAGAGAAACATGAAAAATCGGTCTGAATTTTGGACCTTTTAACATGATACATTTAAGATCTGAATTCTCAACAATGTCTAGACTACCAGTAACAATATGGCCAGAATCTTTGTCAATAAATTGAGATTAGGAGTCTTTATCACAAAAACAATTAGCTGTTTTTTTAAGATTTATAGTGTCAGATGAGGCATTATTGTAATTAAAGATTTTTCTGCCAAAAGGAACATTATATTTAAAAGTTTTTTGTAAACAAATGTTTTTAATTGGAAAAAATTGCTGAGCAGAATTGAAAATGGAAGAGAAAGGAATCTTGTCAAAAGTAGGATGCTGGAAATTAAAAATGAAATGCAACTTTTTAGTAAGATCTTTAGTAGGAATTTTTGACAATCTCTGTTTCAAAAGATCTAAAATGAGAGTTTTGAAATGTAAGTTATTGGACTTAAATAAACCAAAGTTTGAAAATAAATCAAGAAGCGAGTTAGATCTTAAAGAGAAAACAAAATTCTTGACAGGAGCCCACAGATAAGAGTTTGCAAAAGAAAGTTCTAATGCCTCAAGTTCACTAAAAAGGTCAGAAACTGATTTAGAAGGTCTTTTTTTAATCCTTTTTCCTCTGCTACCTCTAGAAGTCTTATGATGTGTGTTATGAAAAAGCTTAAATGTACAGGAATTGTCAGGAGAAATCTGCGTGCTATTAAAAAGGTCATTAAGACCGTATGGAATAATTGTTTTGTATTGGAGCATAAAAAGGTTTTCTTTTGAAAGGCGAATGTTTTTATCAGGAACGATATCCAAAATTTTAATAGAAATATTATCAAAACTATGACGCTTAAAGTGCTCAAATTCGGCATTAAAAGAAGAATGTAATAAATATTTTTTTATATCATGTCTGTGTTGGTTAATTCTAATATTGATAGTATTGCTGGTCTGACCCACATATTTCATATCACAAATGGTACACTTCAAAAGATAAATACAGTTGTAGATTTTGCAACCAGGAATCAAAGTATCATCATTGCGAACTTGATCAATATCAAGTTTAGGGCAAGTAAGACATCGCCTATTAGAACATTTTTTGAAAAAAATCTCTATGTTTTGGCCCCTAGAAGACGGTAAGTAAGAAAATTTCCTGTCACAGAGATCATGAGCAAAATCTTTGCAAAACATGGGGTAAATGTCTGACGATGTAAATCTATCCCCCAGAGTAGAAAGACACCGAGCACTGCGCGTTCAGCACATTTTGCCAGTCGCTAAAAAATTCATTGTGTGAAATGCCATAGATAAAAGGAGAAGGAAGTACAAAACAAGTATAAAACATTAAGCATAAAGCATACAAGGAGCGCTGAAAGCTGCTGCAACAAGCATGCTTTAGAAATTAAGAAAAACAACAATAGAAAAAACCAAACAAATTATACAAAATGAGAAAGCAATTTCTGCATTCGCGCTAAAGCTGCGTCAACAGAAAAGCATTATATCAAAACCAACATATAAACACAAAATAAAAACTCAAAAACAGTAAAAAAGGACAAAATGGCTAAATAGACAAAAACCAGAAAAAACCAAAAAAAAAATGAAAAATATCATAGCGAGCCGCTCGTCAGGAAGAGAAGCTCGCTCATGATATTAATTTGTGATTTTTTCTGCTGACGACAAACGAAATCCGTTAAAAATTGCCGTCATCCCCTCTGAAAGCACAAAACAAACGAAAATGGAAGATTTCTTGAATAAAAAATATAAATACATTTAAGAAGATTTAAAAAGAATCAAATACAAAAATTCGAATACAAATACAAAAAATCCGAATACAAAAATACCTAGAATAAAAAACAGCCGTAACATAAAAAATAATAAAATAAAGCGAAATATGCTTATATATATATGACATACGCAATGAATACGTATTGCAAAAGCGCTGTGCGCTGTGGTAGATAGAGTATAAATCGT
>BGPR01021442.1:0-26481 GCA_013235015.1 Araneus ventricosus
TCTGTGGAGGTCATTAATAAAAAATTTAAAAGATTAAATTTTTTTACTGTCCCCATAGAGTGAAAGTGTCAGAAAGTAAAATGTTCCTATCACAATCTATGTATAAACTAAGTTTCACAACTCTATCTACAAAATGACAGAGATATTATAAGGGAAATTTATTGACTTGCACCACTTTTCCATACCTGTGACTGCTGTTTGAGCGAGTAATTCAATGTGCATTTAAGAGAAAATACACATATTTCAATAAATTATTAAAAGGTCGGAACCAAGACACAGTAATGCATTTATTAACTCTTATTAAATTTTTAAAATGGTCAAATACTACTTTAATTGAAGTATTTACAAAAGTAGCTCAAATTGTGAGCCTTCCACAACTATCAAAAGCAGTGTTGGCTCAACTGCTCAGAAACAAGTAGTGCTTCAACAATATGAATAGAATACAATTTGAAAAAAATATTAAAAATATATATCTTTACATTTAAATAGACCAAATTTGTAATTGTAATCATCTGAGTTGTATTTTAGAAACTTGTCATATTGACCGTACCGAACTTATAGTAGTATTGACTGCTGTAATCACATCTTTTTCGGTGAGTGACTTTTAACAAAAGAAAACAAATACGTAGTAACCAGCCAAAGTTCTCATTGAGGCAAAATGAAAGTGAATCCGAAATTTAAAAAATGGCCAACGAAAGAGAAATTGAAGGACAACAAATCAAGAAAGCTAAACGAACCTTTGGTGAAATTGCAGGGAAGATTAATTGGTCGAGTACCAAACAGGACCATCTGAAAATCCAGTTCTGGCTAAGTTCAAGAATAGAAAGCATAGTTTTTCACCCTCATATCACTTAGTTGTATGCAGAGTTAATTTTAGTGCTTTCCAAAACTGCTTCGAGTGCAGTCCCACCCTTGTCTTGCGTGTTGATTGATTTCTGCCTTATTTCCTCGTTTTATTGCTTTTCCTTTTTTGTTAATCATTGAAGTCTCAGTGTGAAAAAGTAAGCAAGTATCAATAAAAACGAAAATACAAATTCTTCAATATAAAATTAGTGGGTTCTGCAACTTTGAGGCCCTACAGGACGAACCACCACTACCTTTAGGTAAAGCTTAACTCTCTCACATCGAGCGAGGTGGTCTAGAAATTTCGCATTGATATCGACAAAAGGCGGTCTGAGGCGGTTGGCTTCTTTTGAGGGAAGGTTCTGAGATTGCTTAGGAGATAAGCGTGGTAGGGGGTCCAATTATCCTTGCCCATCACAGCCCATTTCTGTGCACCTTAAGGGAACATTATAGCAGAAGGTGGGGTAAATGACCACCCAGAATGGGAGAGTTCAATTCATATAGCATCCTCCTAAAATGTCATCTCGAGATTAAAGAGTTAATAATACACACCACTGAGGGCAAGTAATTTAATATTCTTAATCGGTATTAGGCTACTTTTCTGTGATGCCTTAATTTTCACTTTCTCAAGAAATCATTCCCTTTATAAAGTCGATGGTTGTAACTATCTACCAATGAAACTGAGTAATGGTATGCATGATTAACAATTTTTTTTTTCAACTCATGACCATTGGATAATGTACTACTATACAAATTTTTACAGTTTTTCTGTGTTGAATAAATTTGCATTTCTGCAATAAAAATCTCCATTTAAATTTTTGAGAAGCCCCTTTAAATCTAGAAATCAATATATCTTAGCAAATTTTGTAGATAGAATCGTGAAACTGAGTTTATACATAGATGAGTGTTAGAGGAGCACTTAACTCGTTGACACTTTTATTTTTAGGGGACTGTATAAAAATTAATTTTATTTTTAAACTTTTTATTAAGAACTCCTACAGAAGCCAAAGTGAGTTCATACAAATTCCTACCTTATTAGATGAAACTTTGTAATTGGAAGTATATGTCTAGGTGCGATATTTAAGGAAATATAAATGCCTGTTCCACTTTTTCATGACACTCTGTATATTAACTACTACTTGTTCATTTACTTCTTGTAAATCTTCTGCATTTGTCATATTATAACAACTGATCATCAAAAAAATACTCACACACACAACAACCAGCATGTCATATGGCAGTTATTGTTTTAATTGTCTCAATACCAGGTAGTATTTTAGTTCATTTAATTGTCTATCACCCATTAATTTCTTGAAATCTAATTATTTGCATTTTGTTTACTATATTTTAAAGTGATATCATCAGATAGTTATTTATTTACTTAAAAGTTTTAAGTTCAAGGATTCAGTTGCAGCAGCAACTGAATGAAAATTGTTTCTTTACATATTATTCAAAGGCTATGGTAGCCTGGAGGTAACATTTTGGCTCTGCGACCAGAGGGTTTCAGATTCAAAACTTTATTCCACCAAAGATCTCTTGTATAAGTTAGCCTGATGCACATTAAATCTGATCTTGAAGGTCAAATGTTCTGCTGTTATGGTGTGGAAGTTTAAAAGGGGAGTGCCAGCTCTGGTGTTGACCTTGTCATCTGATCATGGTTCAAAATTGCAAGGTCCCTCCCAAAATAGTGCTTGTGTTGCTTCAGAAGTGGGACATTGTATATAACTAAACTAATTTACATATCATTCAGTCTAAAATGGAAATAACGTCAAGGAAACATATTGTTGTTTTCAAATTGTAATGAATAACTTGAAAAATATATTCTACTTCAAGCAATCCTAAAATAATTATAGAATAAAATTCTAAGATGGTTAGACTAAAATAAAAATCAATTAAAGTTTATTTTCTTAAAATGTTTTGGGTATCTGATGTAATTGTATTTTTATTTTAAACTTTTTTTTTTCCCCTCTTTACAGTCTTCATGATAGTTCATCATTAAGCAAGGAATTCAAATTGAAGGAATCAATAGAGTGAGTATTTCAAAATGCTGATTGTAATTTTTTGCTGTAATGTTTCCTAGCAAATATTGTTGGTTGATTAATCAGATTAATATTGAGCAGCTAGAAGCAGTTAGGTCTTAGAATTCCTTGACTACATTGTATTACTACATTCTGAAAGTTCCAAAACTTATTTTATTACATAAGAATGAGTAGAAATAGAACCTGTTATTTGGCATTTCCTTCAAAGTAACTACTCTGTGCAACTATGCATTTTTTCCATCATTCATACATAGATGTAAATATGAATCGCAAACCTCCCTTGGCCACCCCCCTGTGCTTTTCTTCTCTGCTCTTCTTCTGAACTTGAGAGCCATTGCCTCTTAAACATCCATGGTAAAGGGCAGTGGGATCATGAGATGAGATCAGAGGAGTAAGCAGGTTGTGGAACTAACAGAATGTGATGTTTTGACTGGTAATTTGATACCAGGAGGGACCTGCAAGCCACAATGATTATCATGATAGACCACCTACGATGTGGCCTTCTAAATATCTGGTTGCTTTCATCTTATTGAAGGATGCAGACATTAAAGAACTTTAATGTATTCTTTAGTGACTGTATGACTATGCTGAAGTGTACAACCCCGTTACAATCCAAGAAAACTCAACATCTTTTCCCCATGATGAGATGTTTTGAATGTCTGTAATCGCAAGCTGGGGGCATTAGGGTGGGCCGAAAAAAATCAAAAAAAATTTTTCATGCCACTATACCGTGGAAAAGTTGCAAATGGGTGAGAAATTAAAACAAGGAAAAAAAGTAAGGACATTTATTGATATCTTTCCATTCCTGCACGTACTTAAAAATTGACAAAAATCAACTGTTTCTGAAATTTTTTTTAAATTTCTCTGTTTCTGTTTATTATAGCATTAGCTGCTAAGTGCTGGTCTTTTTAAGAGTAATAAAGTTTATTTTATCAAAATCAGTTCATAATTTCTGGTGGCACGTTCCCTCCAAGGTTGACAATATGTGGTTATTTTAATATGCAATTTTTAGTTCCTAACCCTCAACTTAATCTTCCTACATCATATTGTTGATAAATTACAACAGATCAATTTACGAGGGTCTTTTTTTTTTCAACCTCCGATGGACCATAAAAGAGAAGAGTTGAGAACAAAATGAATTTAATACTAAAAGTTATGTTCAAACATGGCTACTTTTCAAAATAATCTGCATGAAGATTCAGGCTATCATATCGGTGGACCAGGTTCTGATTCCCTCTTCGAAGATTGTTCCTGCCAGTGATGTGAGATGAGCCTTAACACTGCTTTGAATCTCCTCATTTTTCTGGAAGCTTTGGCCTCCTAGCTAGTTCTTCATTTCACGGAAGAGATGAAAATCACCCGTCGCTAAGTCAGGGCTATACGCCAGGTGATCTGTCACATCCCATTTAAACTGCTCGAGAAGCTGCTGGGTTACAACAGCATTGTGTCCCCGGGCATTTTCATGAATGAGGACAACTCCAGAATAAAGAATGGCTCTTTGCAGTTGTTGCGAAGTCTGCCAAGAAACAGCTGCATTGATCGTTTTCCACAAATCAACCTTTTGCTTGAAAAAAGTGAATAACACTATGCAACTTGCACTTGGCAAGAGCATCAATTCTACCAGCCATGTTTACATGCTGACAGATCAGCTCAAACTGGCCAGCTGGCTTCGGCAGTACTTGAGGTTATGGTTAGAGGCATACACAGTTGCCCACCAGGCATCCCCTTTCCCCTACCGCTTTTCTGCCTGTTTAGGAGCTTGATTGGAGGTTGAAAAAAAAACGACCCTCGTATATGCATGACAAAAAGTTATTTAAGTCTAAAAATATGTCAACTTCATTTATTTTCTTTGTTTATTGTAACACGATGACAAGAATGCAGAAAAGAACAAAACAAAAAAATTAACAGACCTTTAAGGAAACACTTTCAGCTATTAAGATATCATTATGTCTCTTAAATTTCTTGCATGTCCGTCTGAGTAGCTTGGGTTGGCTGCCTGGTCAACCTGAATGAAATGCATTCCTTTTGTCTCTGAGCTTGCGCCTTCTATTAAGAGAAAAAGGAGGAAAGAAAGAACAAAAAAGAATTCATACGCTAAAACTATACCAGAAATCAGATAGAATAATCATTCCTTCCCCAATGTGAAGAGAAAAGTTAATTTCAGACTCTATCGAAGGTTGGGCATCCAAGAGTTCATTTGTGCCTTTCAGATGCTGATTCTCACTCTGTGAAAGAAGCTGCTCATATGGATTGTGATCATAAGCAAATTAAAACTTTCAGCTCAACAGACATATTAATATTATTGCCCATTCCTCAACAGCTATCCAAGATTCAGTTGAAGGATTTATTTTTTCCAATTAAAAAAACAAATTCGGAAGGGGGGAAATTACCTTCGAAAGAGCTGAAAGATCCAAGCAAGCACAAATTCTATCTTTTTTTTTTTCAAAAAAGAATTCAAATAAGGTACTTTTATCCTTAGATTATTCTTAAAATTTGCTTTATCAGAAAATAATGAATTAAACCTTTTTAAATACATATTCTACTTCCAAACATGTAACCCCTTTAGAGCAGCCAACTTATCTTGGAACGGAGGGTGGCTGCTGTAGAAAGGTTTCACTGTATATGAATACATTGTCTGCAAACTTTTGAAATGAATTTTGCATGCTTGGGCAATTTATATTCATTCTGATAAAAGACTGCAGTCGTAATGACTTCTTACCTGCATTCCTTACTTTAAAAAATGCTATATAATTGATTTCGTATTAACTGCTTATGTAGGAGAACTTTGTGGTGTAATTCTAAAATGTTCGGACCTCTGTCCATTGTAGCAAATGTATTAACTTTATACATTTGAGGTGCTCTTCACCAGTCTTTTTTGTAGGTGAGCCTGAATATGAACCGTTTAATTTTACAAGGGGACTTCTGCAGACTCGGCCGAAAAATTGCTTTTATTCGCATTTTTGATTTGATGATGATAGTTGCATTGTTTGGTGTTAAACTTTAAATTTTGCCAATCCCAGTTATGTTGTAATAAAGCACCAAGGTTTCTGTCTGATGTTAGAAAGGGACTTCTACACAGAAGAGCTCTTTTAACATCAATTTTGCTGTTCTTCGCTAGATGGCCAGCATACATATTATACAGGCATAACACATTTCCGCGGAAACGCGGATTTCCGCTCTTTCGGCATTGAATTTAATCATACTTGGGATCGATGCAAATCTGCATTAAAATTTTTGTTAATGTGTTGGGGGGGAGGGGAGGTTGCTCACGCAAACAAAAGCTGTGCACCATATAGAAATTTTGCGTACTAAGGCGAACGAGTTTCGAATTCATAAGATATTGCGTAATCCTGCCAAAAGTTATGTATCGACGTTTTGCCGCACTTTGGGGTCAAGTTTAGCATTGGGAGGAATGCGTGAAAAGGTTGTATTCTTATCTTTCTCATTTCGCCCAATCACTTTTCATTTCTCTAATCACAATTCATTCCGAATTTTGATTGGATGAAAGAAAATCCTCCACGAATTTCTTCCGATCCGAATTTCATGAGAAAAAAAAATGATTGCTAGCTCTCCATGAAGGATGCCATTTTATTTTCACGTTCTTTTTAACACTCTTTTTTGTTAGTTATTTTGATTTTATTTTTGTTAGTTATTTTGATTTCATTTTTGTTAGTTTTCGTTTGTCTATCAACACAGACACGACACATTTGTGCGGTTTTCGGCATTGAATTTTGTCATCCTTGGGATTGATGTAAATCTACATTAAAAGTTTTGGTAATGCGTTGGGGGGGAGGCAGGAATGGCGATAGAGTTTGGCCGACAGGGGGGCATGACCTGCTGTACAGGGGGGGGGGAGGAGTGTAATGAAATTGGTCTCAAATTTTCGCCAGGTTATTATTTATCAACTACAGTTGAATACCCCATACAAATATTTTTCCCCCGATGCCTGGCCCTCCCTCTGGTGCCACCCCTGGGAGAGGAGGTGCACATACAAATGACGTGAATAGCAAGCAAACAAAAACTGTGCGCCATGTGCACATTCAAAATAATGTCAGATTTGATAGATAAAAGATCAGGCAGAATGTATATTGAAACATATTCTTCAATTTAGAGTGTTAAATACAAAATGATGAGCAAAGAGCAGTCTGCTGTTGAATATTTTAGAAAAAAGATTTTTTGCGAGTATATTGATAGTAATGCTATTGATAGTAACATGTGCAAAAATTTAAGGCCATCAGGCAAATGGTACTAAGAGGAACTTGATAATAAAAAAGTAGCAATGAGAAAAAATAAAGAAAAACCTCCAATCAAAGAAAGAGAGCAAAATTTAGAAAATGAAGGAAAATAGCAGACTGAAGCATAAAAGAAAGCTTGAACTGTTAGCTCAAAAAATGAGAAACAAAAGTCTTAATAATTATGTATAATCAAAAAGAGTTTTTACATGGCCATATTTTTTAGTGAGATAATTTTTACCATAGTGTTTTTATTTTAACAGAACTTTTTATGTAATTCATTTTTCATTCATTAATTTTCTTTTAAATAATAATTCTACATTTTTAATATCTCAAGCACTTTTTGTTTAAATTTATTCATTTATTGTTCAATTAATCATATATACTTTTCGGTGCTTACGTTTGACACGATTCCGTATTTATGAAAGTCAGCTTTTTTTGTTCCAAGCCTGTGTCGTGTCTGATTATAAGGGGAAAAAAAAAATGGTTGACCGATGACTTTTATGGAGAAACATGGCAAAAACAAACATTTAAAATTTCTGAAAATGAATTAATTCATTTCGTCATTTAAAGCACACCAGCTCTTAACTCCCGAGAAATTCAGAAATTAAGATTCCCTATTGATCCTATGACGACCACAAGAATAATTATGATTAGCAAAATGGATGATATCGGAAAAAATATAAAATGCATTCCAGAAAACTAAAAAATACCATCCCCTTTAGACAAGAGATCCAAACCTACCTACGCGGATCTTCAATTCATCTTCAAGAGGATTAAAATTCATTTAAACCACATTTTTTTAGTATTGACTAGCAGTACGTGCACGGCGTTGCCCGTGGAATCAGGACTTTAACAAAAAGAAGAAAAAAAACGCCCACAATGACATGTAAAAGTTTTGAAAATAAAATCAAAACAAACGATGCACATTATTTGATTTTCCTGCTTATTTTTTTTTTCGCGCTACAGTACAGAGTACGTTAATCCAAAACAAAATTACAAAATTGGAACGTGAAAATGATTATTATACAGCAAGCAAAATATAAAATCGAATCCGAAAATAATAATCGAAGTAATTCATTCAGGTGAAGGTCATGACGTATCCTGCGTGTCCGCCAATCAAAATTGCCAGGAACGTTCCGAAGAAGTGCCACGCGAGGAACTCGATGAAGAAAAATAACTCTCATCCGCCCAGAAAAATTAATTTAAAAAAAACGGGAAAAGATATTTTAACCGTTCTTGTTTTAAATCCTACAGAACCGTTCTAGTTATAAGCTGAAAAAAGTGAAATTAATAGTGTTATTAGAAAGTTGGTTGCAACAAATTTAAAAACAAAAGTAACATCTCGATGACAAAACTGGGTATTTTTAAAAAAATTCTCAACATTCAGTAAATTACGTTAAAAATTCAAAACTAACTTCATTAGAACGAAAATCGCATGCTCTTTCCGATGGTGTATCTATTTTTGTCGTACAGTTATTCAAAACCATTCTATTGAGAAATTAGTGCGGAAAATCAATCAAAACATTAAATAAAAAATTTTCTAGATTAAATTTTAAAATTTCGGCTTCGAGGTCACCATTACGTCTACCTGTGTGCCAAATTTCATGGCTGTGAGTGCGATAGATTCGTCTGGACATCGCTGACAAACACGCGTGCAAACATTGCCTTTTATAAGTATAGATTTTTGTTCTTAAAACCAAATTTTGCCTTTTGTTTTATTTGAGTTTAAATTTCAATTCATTTGTAAATAAGTAAATTTTGAATTTTATTTCAGTGAAATTGATATTTCTGGCTTTATAATCATTTTTCGCTGGATTTATTTTACAAATAAATAAATTTTTAATTTTATTTGAGCTTCACTGATATTCAAGGCTTTATAATCATTTTCCCTGATTTTTGTTTTTGCTTTAAATCTGAATTTTAATTAAAAGCGAATAACTTAAAATTTTATTTGGAACCTTTTAAATTTAAGTTTACTTACAAATAAATTAATTTGATTTGAGTTTCCTTGATATTTCTAGCTTCTAATTATTTTTCCCATAATTTTTATTCTGTTTTAATTTGACTTTTATGTAAAAACGAATAACTTTAAAATTATCTTCTATTTTGAATCTTTAAATTTAAATTTACTCACAAATAAATAATTTTTGAAAGTTTCATTGATATTCCTGGCTTTATAATAATTTACTCCCTAATATTCTGAAACGTTTATACTGTTTGATGTTAAAAGGGGACTTCTGCAAAATTTGAATTTGAATTTTTGCAAAAACTAATAATTGTAATAATTTCTGGTTGTCACCAATGAGTTCATTTTCTACCGTGAAGCACATTAGATAACTTGGCCGCTAATTTCAATGTTTCTTTAAATACCAATAATCTTTTTTATGCAATAAAATTATATTTAAACTGTTGCATGGAACTCTTTCCATAGATGTAAGACACATAGAAACACATTATCTGTCATTTCTATGTACTGTCAAGTTGATATGTTTTTGACCATCAGGAATCAAGTTTAAGCATCAGTCTACATGACTTTTAATACTTACGTAACATAATTAAGTCTTTACTTTAAGTATTTTATTGATCTTTTGCTGTTTAAAATCTTTTTCACTCATTGTTTTTGCAATTCTTTGTTTAAATGTCTTTTAGTTACAAAATTTACTTGAAAACTAATATATTTTATAAAGTTGTGAATAATCTTCTCGAGAGTTAACTATATCCAGGGTTCACTGTAACAGTATTATTTAAGTACATTTTTCTGTTATCACTTTATAGAACATAGCCTCTCAATTTTTATCATATTCTAGGCATGATAATTTTCCCTTCTGTTGGACTCCTTTCCAAGCTACATGGTTGCCAAATACTGATGATACATTTATTGTTGGAAGCAGGTTGAATCCCAGAAGAATAGAAATTTTTGATGATAAACTGTGCAATTTGTTTAATTTAACAGATGAACGCTTTAACCATATTGCAGCTGTTAATGCATTCCATTCATCTCTACCATTTTTAGCTAGTGCATCTAAGCAAAGGATTTTTATTTTTTCAGAAAGTGAATAGATCTTATATGTAAAATATCCTTGTTTCATTGTGTGTATAACCGTGTGATATAAATCTTGATACTTTTATTTTTAAATTTATTTCTTATGTTAATCTTGTAATGTTCTCTTTCATTAAACTATATTGTATTTCTAATAAATTGACACCAGAGAAATCCTGTAAAAAGATATCTGAAGTTAATATATGTTCTGCTATAAAATTTTAAGAATGTTGAAAAATTTATGGCCCTTTAATAATAAATTATCAAATAAATGATACATTAACATATTTAAAACTAGAATTTGAATTCTGATTGTTCCAAAACCTACTATATGTTGCTTGTTATCTTCTTCTTTTGAATTCATTAGAATATTGCTTTTCTCCACTGATTTTTTTTTTCCTTCCCCTTTTAAATTTCAAATTTTTTCCCAAGAACTTTTTAAATTCCAATCTCATTTTAAATTATGTATCACACTGTTGTACCATTTTCAAATATTTAGTTGATGTTGGTGAGTTAAAAATGAATGCCTTGACTACAATAAGCATTGTAATAGTTCATTAAATGTTTTACATCGTTTGAACTCTGTATAGTTATTTCATTCTTAATGAACTTGTTTGAATATATGGCTTTAAAATTTTGTGTTCTATTTTTAAAGTTAAGAGAAAAAATATTCAGATTTTTCCAAATTGGATATAAGAATTAAAAGCTGTTAATTTAGAGAAGTGATATTAGACCCTTTGCAACCTCTGAAGCTGTTACTGTTTTATATATATTGTTACAAAAATCGTCTGGTGGGTGTATGAGAATGCAATCCAACAAGCAGGATAACGGAGAATGACACTTTATTCTTGAATATTCCGGAAAACAAGAAGCACATGTAACAATAAAAACAGCACTTGTACAGATAGACAGCAAATCATTAATAATAAGAAAAGCATAATAATAATTAGCACTTACAATATCTCTCAGCGTCTAACATCTTACTAGCTCGCACTGCAGATAAAACTCAAAAGATGATCACAGTTGATCAACATGTTACCACACATTCAGCATCAGTGATTTTTATAGTCTTCTCGACAGGGCGTGTCGTCACATGGAAGCCTCTAGTACATTCGGTATATCTCTACTCCTAATAGAGATATCAAGGAAATTCTAGTATTTTTGAGGACCTTAATTTTGTCGCCAAGGTCAGGAGTGTTGGCTTGACTTGCCTCCGATTGCTAGCAAGAACATTTGTAAATGTCTCTTCCCAACACTAAGACTAACATTGCTGAGAAGCGACATTCCATGGTTGTTCATAACAATATACTAGCTGGGTTTCCAGGCTTTGGACAGAATAGGTCTAGGATGATTCATTTAAATATTTTTATTTCTTGTGTGTATATAAGAGGGATAGTAGCTGGGATACATAATTGGAAATTCCAGCTGTCCTAATCGAGGCCGCAGTAGCCTAGTGGTAAGGTGTTGGCCTCGGAGCTGAAGGGTTTCCATGTTCGAAACCCATTCCTTGTGTTGGGCCTGTTTCATGTTAAATCATATGTAGAGGGCCAGATGTCCTCCTGCTGGTGTGGTAGTTTGGAGAGGGGAGTGCCAGCTTGGGTGTCTTCCTTGTCATCTGATCAGTTCAAAATTACAAGGTCCATCCCAAAATAGCCCTTGTGTTGCTTCAAAACGGGACGTTAATATAACTTAACCAGTCCTCCTAAGCATGCAGAATTATTGATGACAACGTATATACATAAAACGCTAATGTATGTGACACAGAAAAGAAGTTAATTTCTCTTTTGCAGATGACAATGATCGGTTTGTTTACAAAACAAAACTGGTAGCCATGTTAGGCATAACTTCATAGGCATACACTGTGAAACATCTTTTTCTTGGAAAAGAAAATGAGTTTATGACGTCGAGTTCACAATATTTCTTACAATATAATGAAATTTTGGATGACATTATTTAAATGAGATCAGTTAGAAATGAAGCAGATTGTCTTAGGCGAGCCAAAAAATGTTCAGATCATTGTCAAAATAGTTTAAGTCGGCATGTTAAATTCATAAATTGAGGTGAACACCTTGGAGCTTACTATTGTGGACATCGTATATTGGGTACTACAGTAATACCTCATTACAACAATACTTAGGGGACCAAATAAATATATTGTTATGGAGGGATATTGTTATATCGAGGGGCGATATAATTACGATATAAAAAACTTTAATTTTGGTTGTTTGAATGTGGACACAATATACATTTTACAAAAAAGTATCATCAGAGTGTTAATGATTGTTACAGCATACAAAAATTTTAAAATTCAGCTATACAATAAAATAGTTCACATACCTGGAAAAAATCCAATATTTTCATTTGCTTATTCATTTCTTTAACTGTTAAGTCAACTAAGAAGGTTTGCATATAGTCTATGCACAAAAATAATCATCATTTGTGGATGAAAGGCTTGGTGAAAAAATGCCTGTAGGGACTGAACTGATTGAAGAGCATCCTGGGATGTCAATAAAGATTGCAATTGATCTGCATCATCATTTTCCATTTCGTCTGTGATTTCGGACAGAATATGTTCTTCAGTAACTCCTGCAAAAACCATAAGATCATCATCCTCTTTTAAATATTCCTCCATGTTAATTCCAGACATTTTGCCCCTTTTTTCTTCAAGCTGAGTTGAAGGCTGAAAACACATTCTTCAGCATCTGAAACATCCAATTTTTGGAATTTTCGTCGTTATCAGTTTGCTTATCCTCGATGAAACAAAGGTCCGCTTTTTTCCAACAATTAAGAATTGATTTTTCCGTAACTTTCCACCAACTCCCAGCAATATTGTCACACGCTTCCTTTGCATTTACAGCTCTAAAAGGCTCTTCTACTTTAATTTCGATGTTTATGAGTATCGAGTCCACCAACCGCCTTCGGTAATATCCCTTGAAGCACTTGATTATACACGCATGTCAAGAAGCTGCAAAATTGAAGTGCAGTTGGCTGGGAAGAAAACAACTTCGGTATTTTGCAGTTTGGGGAGTGATGCATACAGTTGTCTACCAACAAAACAATTTTTCTCCAACTTTCATAACCGTTCAGAAAACAGTTTAGATGTCATCCATGCCTTTTTATTGGCTTTAAACTCAACATTAAGACTTTTCACATTTTTAAACACCTTGGCTTCAATGACTTTTTAATAAGGAGAGGTTGGATTTTGTGCATTTGTCTATTCGCATACAGAAGTACAGTTAGCCTATGTTCTGATTTTTTCCCACCTTGGCACTTTTTACCTCTGAACGCCAATGTTCAATTAGGAAGGAGTTGGAAAAAACAGTCCAATCTCATTAGCATTATAGATGTCTTCCGGTGCATATTTTAAAAAAAATCTCTTTCATTTTACTTTGCCGCCATTCATTTGCATCATTAATTGGAGCAGATTTGTTTTCTCCGGGAATTTCTTGAAATGTGATACCATGTTGATCACGAAAACGTATGCAACTGTTTCTGGCCTTAAAACTTTCGTTGCCTAACATAACAGCAAAATTTTCAGGCTTTTCCACATATTAAAGGTCCATTTATTTGGAAATTCGCTGCCTTCATCTCTTGCAACCACTTTAAAACGGCAGAATCGACGTTTTCATTTGTCACAACTTTCAGTTGTTTTCTCCAAGGGTTGATTTCATTGGAATTTGCAGCCTCTTCAATTTGTTTCCTCTTCTTCAAGAAAATTGCAATCGTAGATTGCGACAGTCCTTATTTCTTGGCCGCATCAACCTGCTTCATTTCATCATCAATTTCGGTAATTATGTTCAGTTTATCCTGAAAGGATAGTTGCCTTCTAGTTGTCATATTAGTTGAGAATTCAGACGTGAATGAAAGAATGTTGAATTTTTCGACTGAAATTCAGAATCGTTTGAAATTTAGAAATTGAACAGAGTTACCATGAAATCTTCGAATCATGCACACCAAAAGCAGCAAAGAATTTGATTTGTTAATGTGTTCTGTGTTAGTCATGAGTCATAACCAGATGAACACCTGTGATTTTCAAGTAGACTAAGTTATTGCATCCATTTCCAAGAAGGGAAACACTCTGGGTTGTATGATGTCCCACTTCCGGGTATTTGGAAACAGAAATATTGCTACAGAGGAAGAAAATGGTGTTGAAATTAAAAAAATTGTTGTACAGGGGTTTATTGCTGTACAGAATATCGTTATACTGAGAGGAAATTAATGTTATGTTGTTGTAGAGGGATTTATCGTTGTAGCGAGAATTTACTGTATCCCGTTATACACACACTACTTGGGACTTTTTTTTTGTCTTGACAAATTTTCTTGGAGTGCTGAATCGCCAGCTTGGCTCAATTTCTTTCTTGATGATAGCTGAAGTGTGCTGTATTTTTGGCAAGGTGAAGCATTAGAAGCCAGAATGTGCTAATCTGGCCAAAAATACATGGTGTGCATATAATGGAGTCCAGATGCTCTGCGCAGAAGTAGTTAGTAAATAATATTACAAAATAACAAATTTAAATGATAAATATAACAACCCATAATAAAAATATAGTAAATATATATAAGCATGAGAATAAAGTCCAAATTAAGAGAATATATACAGTAAAAGCTTAACTAACCGGCATGCTCGGGAAACTCCTATTTCCGGACACCTGAAAAGTCCGGATAGTTGAGCGCGATGGGAAAAATGGGGGAGATAGTGGCCTTTTTTTTGCCGATTCTATCCCTTAAACTTTTTTTTTTTTGGTTCTTGATTTCGTTTTTAGGTCTCGTTTTTTCCAGCGAAAGGTGAATAACTTTTTTTTCTTTGGTTCTCACTTTTGCTTTTGAACCCCTCGCCCCATAAAACAAGTCTGTGTATGTCACTGTACTGTATATCGCTTCTTTTTCCTTCTACGCCCCTCCGTGCGGAGCGGATGTTGCATTCCAGAAATAAATTGTCCGTATGAATGGAACAGTGCGGGCGCACTAAATTCTAGCACTCTGATGTAAAATTTTTAGAAAAACTCATTTTCTAATTTTTCCGGTTAGTTGAGCTTTCTGGATACTTGAATGCCGGATAATCAAGAATTTACTGTATTCTAGGGTGGCCCTTATTATAATGGCGAAAAATTTACTTAATATTTTTTAGGCGCACACCCTGTATTTTTTTTCTTTAACCATAATGTGTAAATATACCAAATATTTCTTCAATATATAAAGGTTAACCCGTGCCGCATCCAGCTTGATTGATCCATTGCGGATAGGTACGGTGTATAGAGTGTGCCAGTGTGTATGTACCATAAGCTGAATAAAAACTATCGAAGGTGGAGAGGTCACCACCCCTCTGATCTCTTATTAACATTCCTCCTACTTGCTCTGATAGTTTACACTGAGAATGAATCAGTCAGTTTGGCCTGATCGTGCTTCGAAGTGCATGGAAAGCCCCCCATAGCACAACCTGGCTATCACGAAATGGTGGGAAATTATCCCTGCAGAGAAATAATCGGCTGTCTTGAAAGAATTAAGCTGACAACATTCATACCACCTGAGGAGCTCAATGGAGAAGTGACTGAACACAGCGTCCAAGAATATAATTCCTAGATTGATGTGAAGAATAATCCAGTTCACTAAGAATTATAGCGATTCGAACACAAAAGTTTATATCCATCCATCCATTCAATCTCTAATCTTATTATACCATAAAAAATAAAGTTGTATATAATTAAATAAGTGTAGAGTTTGAAAATACGGGATGGCACATAAACCCCAGTAGCACAGAAATATTATATAATATCTGCACAATGTTATACAATATTATGAATACCGTAACAAAGTATTGTATGTATCAGTATTTCCGAGATACTAAATTTTCACAAATAATATAAAAAAAATATGTTTTTTTATAAAAATCTTCATTTTAACTCAGGGTATCACTCGATTGGATGTTTTATTTCGAAAAACTCCACTGGAACAGTTATTTTTTTAAGATGCTGAATATTATATCATACTAAACAATACCATGCATGCAATATTTTAAATTCTATATTAATCAATGTTTATCAGTATTTTAAGGTGAAGTTATTCTTACTGTCAGCCTGATCATGTGGTGAGACTACATTTATCAGCGTTGTACAATATTTTAAGGTGAAGTTATTCTTCTCGGCAGCATGATCATTCTGTAACACTTTATTTATCAGCTTTGAATAATATGTCCGAAAAAAATATTTTACAAAATGTTCATGTGAATAATAAGACTTACACAATCATTTTGTTTTACTGTACATAAAAGGCAGGCCGGATTCAGCTAAGTAAGCTAACCATTAAAAAGCTCTCACATATGTATTATCTATTGTTCTGTGAAAAAAAAATTCGAGTGTTATTCTCATTGTAAAAATATGCATGTGATTTATTGTTGAGAATCTTGTATTTGATTTTTAATCCATAATGTAATTATAAATGTGAACGGCGTCTCGTGATGCATTGAAAGAGGAATAAATAAATTTTAAAACATTTCAAACATATTATAATTAGTTTTAAACTTTATTGCCTTAATTTATTAAATTAGCAACTTAGATATAAGAACTAAAATTGCTTCCTCTTTGACTTCCAAGTTCATTTTGAACTCGAAATTGTAACGATAAAAGATAATTTAATTAAAAAGATTATTCATGTTAATGTGCATGAAATTTCGTAGAGATCCGAACTCTGTAATTACATTTTATTATCATCATTAACGCTCTTTGATGCAAGTCTAGCTGGTCCAGCGGTAAGGTGCCAGTTTAGGATGCGGACGGTCCCGGGTCAAAGCTCGCTGTAAGTAGAGGTGTTCAAAAAATAACAAAGTGTTACCCAGAAGTTCAGCACTTAGGAGTTAAGTGATTATATTTTTCCATGCTTCTAAAATGTATTTTTAAAATGTTCAGTATATTGTTATATTATTCAATATTATATAATATTTTTCACTATAGTACAATATTATTTAATATGGTATAATATTATACATTATTATATGACATTGTACACTATTGAAAAGGTCTTACGTTTTACACTGTTTCAATATTCGGAAAAATATTGTACAGTATTAATTTTTCGAATTTTATGATATGAGACAATTATGTGCTACCTGGGAAGTGTGACAATCTGATCTCTCTAAAAAAGTCACTTATACGCAAAGAGTTAAATAAAGATGTAGGACAAAAAAAATTACTAAAAATTAAGGATTTAAAATTGTATATTTGTTACTCATATAAAAAAATTTGTTATTTTTCTATAATGTACAGTTTTAATAATAGAGTTTTTGATAATTTAATAAAAATAAAATATATGCAGTTTTTAATAATATATTGAAATAAATTTTCGCGTTTAAGAATAGCCCTTTTGTTCAGTCCGGGTACAGCTTTCTGTGGTCTTAAAAAAGAAATTGTTTTTGCTCTTCATACACAGTTAAGAGTCGATTAAAAGCTTTCATAAATTTTACTTCTCTCGGTTGCACAGTGGTCCAGTTTCGTTTTTTAGCAACACAAAAATCGTAGCGACGAAACTAAAAACAGCAGAGACTTGAAATTTGCACAGTTTAAAGGAAATGGACTTCAGTTGTATCATGAAATTTCATAACAAACGGTTGGATATTTCTTGATTTGTATTAATTTATTTAATTCGTCCCCATTGTTCTCTATGGAGGGAACTGTTGTAATCAGCTGAAAAGTTAATAATTAGTTGTATAAAACAAAAAAATCTGATAAATTTTACCAAATGAAGGAAAGATAAGATTTAGAAGGAGATATAAGATTTGTGAAATTTTAGTAAAGTCTGGTAGGTATTTTTTTTATTTTTAACATTCTAAATATTTGCAATGTTAAAATATATCTAATGAATAATAATGAGATAAATTCAAATGTCTTTCAAAACGATTAAAAAGTGAAAGAATTTCTTTAATATAATATAAATGTTATATAAATAACATTAAATCTTTTTAAAAATTAATTTTAAGAGTAAAATTGCCCACAGTTTTCACAAAAATAATATGAGAATTCAGGAAATATTCCAAAACATTTTAATAACTAACTTTTAAGCTTGATAGATAAAGGTAACGCTTTTCATCGTGTAAATTATGTTTTATATTATTTGTTATTCATGATAAACTATATTTGGTAAGCATTCCTAATTTTATCGTCCTTTTAGCTGTAGTTGAATATAGCGCTTGAGAGGTTGTCACTGAAGCAAATTAACTGTCTTGAAAATTTCAAATCGCGTTCTGAAATATTCCAAAATTTTCGCGTTTTCGGTGTGTTTATGTCAACTACTAAATCAGAAATAAATATTGAAATCGATTTAAAATACTTTTGAAACCATCCGGCGTTTATTTCTTAAAAAGTTGAAATGTATTTTAGATTGAGTATCCGCCCCCTTAAATTCGAAAATTTTTTAATAAAATTTTCGAATTAATGGCGATTGAATTTTTAGCAATTAACATCTAGGCTAGAACAAGTTCATTTAGTTTTCCAACAGATTTTTTTTTTTTTTACCCAGATATTTTTGCGTCATTGAAGGAAAAAGTGAAAATTCTTCACTGACATAGATGACATCTCTAATATATATAAAAGGCAATGTTTGTGTGTGTGTGTGCGTTTGTCTGCGATGTCCAAACGACTCTATCGCACTTACAGTCATGAAATTTGGCACACAGGTAGTCGTAATGGTGACTGAATGCACCTCGAAGCCGAAATTTTAAATTTTAATCTAGAAATTTTTTTATTTAATGTTTTGTGTTGTTTTGGTTGATTTTTCGCACTAATTTCTCAATAGATTGGTTTCGAATAATTGTACGACAAAAATAGATACACCATCGGAAAGAGCACGCGATTTCCGTTCTAATGAAGTTAGTTTTGAATTTCTAACGCAATTTACTGAATTTTGAGAAATTTTTAAAAAATATCCAGTTTTGGCATCAAGATGTTAGTTTTGATTTTAATTTTGTTGCATCCGACTTTCTAATAACACTATTATTTTCAATTTTTTTCAGCTTATAAGTAGAACGGTTGTGTCAGATTTAAAACAACAACGGTTAAAATATCTTTTCAAGTTTTTATTTAAATTAATTTTTTTCTGAGCGGCTGAGAGTTATTTTTATGGAGAGAGTTCCTCGCGCGGCACGGCACTTCGGAACGAGATGGCTATGTGATTGGTTGAAGGGGAGGTGACGTCATAACCTTGAATTGAATGACTGATTATTATTTTCGGCAGTATCTTAATGTATTTATTCATCTCGCATACTTAGCTTGAAGTATAATAGTTTTCACGCTGCAATTTTTTATTATTGTTTATCGTGAAAAAAAAATAAGCGGGAAAATCAATAATGTGTATATTTTGTTTTCAAAACTTTTTCATGTCATTGTGGGCGGTTTTTTTTTTTTTTTCATTTTGTTGAAGTCCTGATTCCACGGGCAACGCCGTGCGCGTACTGCTAGTTAAAAAATAAAATAAATGAAAAAGTCGGGGTTTATCGGGGCTAATTTTCAGACATTTTATAGAAGATAGAGTGCAGAAATGATTTAAGGTAGTCTCGAGGTGTGCAAATTTTTTAAATTCACTTTAAACTTGAAAATTTAGTGAAAAAAAGGGCCTTTTAAAATGTAGTATAAAAATATGGAAAATAATAAAATGATGTGTTAAAAACGGTTTTGTTTACTTTCTCTGGAATCCGACATCATAAAAAATCTAAAATTAGACAGATAAACGGCGCTATTCACCAAACAGCGTGTTAGCATCGGAATCGAGTAATCCGTGACCGAGCGTTGATTCTGGATTTCGTGAAATTCTTATTCCCGAACAAGAGTTACTCGATCTCTCGGTATCGGAGCCTACGTAGGACACGCCCCACTCTGTGACGTAGGGTACCAGTTATTCCTGCCCCCATCATTTTCAAAGTAGATTTGCATTGGTCCAAATATGTCACATGATTATCAGCTGATTTTAGCGCCTTCTAATGTTTGTTTTGACTGTCATGCAACTTTTGAATATTTTTGTTGCCTGAATTTAGGATTCTAGAAATAAAATTTTTATAAAATTGTTATTCTTATCTCCATATGTTTTCAGCACATATGGATAAGATTCGATTTTCAGATGTTAGTATAATTGTATCGAAATGGAGATTTATAGTGACAATCCCATATAAATACTTGTATATTTCTGTGTCTTGATACATTATTAAGCAAGTAGGTTTTAAATTTTCATAGTATGCTGCAATAAAAAAAATATTGATATTTAGATGTATATTAGTGAATATTTGTATAGTAAATAGTTTCCAAATAAATCCAGCTTTTACTAAAGCCTATATAACAATATTCCTTAAACAAATTGCAAAACTATTTCATTAACAAAAATATAGATTGAAAATATTGGAAAGAAGAACCTGTAAACTGCTCATGTGTAAACAAAAATCAGACTAAACGTTTCTGAAAAATGGAAGAATTTTTATGAACACCAATACCTAATAAAACAAATAATCATTCAATCCATTTATTATTAATAAAATGCTATTGCGCTAGAGATATTTTTTGTAAGAACTTCCTTCTCTCTTTATTTAAAAAAAATTAACACAAGTATTTTATTACATTTACATATTTAAAACTTGTTACTTGTTGTAAACATTGAATTTAGCAAATTTTGATTTTCAACTGAATGAATTACTGACTTGTTCAGAACATAAACATAATAGTCTTGACAAATCCAAATAAGTGTAATGAAATAAATTATTGATATTATTTGTAAGTATTTTAGAATTAATATTATCTTTACATGAAATGTATGCTTAATTGATGGATTTCAGATATTTTAAACTGTCCAAATAATCAGATAGATAGCAATTGTTTTAAATATTTCTATCACAATTAAAATGCAGATTTGCTTTTCTCAATATCTTCATTATTTGAGAATAAAATGAGGTATTCATTTTTTGATAAGTTGGTATTAACATTCTATTAGTACCTGCATAATATCTGCTGTGTTTCATAGCAAATAAATTGCTATGAAACACAGCATGCTTCAAGTTTATATTCATTAACAAGAGTAATTTAATGTTCTTTACTACTTATTTTATTATTACAACTCGTTACTTTATGAATTCAATAAACAAAATTTAAAAAGTTAACAAACATACAACAATTGTTAAAATATAGCAATTTTCTTGGTTTTACCAACAAATTGTTAGAATATTTTATATTTTGTGTACTTTAATAAGCAGAGCATTAGAGGCCTACATTTAAAATATAAGGGGAAGGAAACTCAGAATGAAATGTTGCTACAAATAAAATGACTTTTATGTTAATAAGTTATTTTGACTTAACAAAAAATTATATCAATAATTTAAAACTATTTCAAGGATTCTTTTCCTGCCAGTTTTCCAATAACAGTCTTTTTATTTTCGTTCAAGTAAAAACATTTAATTTCATATAGATTTGTATAAATAAAGAAAAAGAAGTCATCTTTTAAATTTTTTCATACAAATATGTGAATTTATTTTCTGATTTTCAATTAAAGTTCATGGTTACTTAACATCACAGATAAGAATATTACATCGAAAGGGACAATGGTTTATTATGGTCTTATTGCATAGAATTATATAAAACTTTATATTATTATGGGCCCACTTTCATCTGAATATTTTATTCAAAATGCAAAAAATAATGTTTATAATTCAGTTATTTTGACAAATTTACCAAAACAAGTTGGCAAAAAAAAAAAAAAAAGCTTCTACCAGTCAAGTAAGTACATTAGCACAATTTACAATAATTTATAATTCTGAATAAGATTTATGAGTCCTATTGCCTATCAAAAGGATTTTCAATAACTGATTGATGATTCACATGTATGTAGCACTGGTGAATGAAATATATAAAATAAGCTGCATAGATCAAAAGAAATTTTAAATCTTTAAATGATGTAAAAGATAAATGTCAAAGCAAATTAATATGAATTGATTTCTCTGTATCATTCAACTATATACAGAGTTATATATAAATTTATAAAACTCTTTATTATGCATTCAAATTTCTTTATAAAAATTTCCAACTTCACTTATTATAAACACAAATGTTAGGCAACTTTTTCCAGTGAAATAAATACTCGATAAATTCTATAAGGAAACAACAAAAGGAATAACTTTGCAGTATATTTAATAAATAAAGATAACTATATAAGCTTACAAACATACCACCAAACAAAGCTTTTGGTAAACACAAAGGCAGTTTTCTGGATGCAGAACAGAGTATTAAGTACTACCTAAGACAGCTATTATTCTGATATTTTTTGACACAACTCAGAAACACATCTCTACTCTGATAACTATTAACCAGAATACGTTTTTAAAATATTACATCCTGAAAAATCATGGTCATGGTGTTATTGCATAGAATAGCAATGAAACTTTATATTATTTTGAGACAACTTGTGTCTGAATATTTGAATCAAAATGCAAAAACAATATTTATAGTTCAGATATTTTTACAAGTTGACAAAAAAAAAAACTTATACCAGCCAAATAAGTATATTAACACAATTAACAATATACTTTTATTTCATTTAAAATTTTTAATAACATTTTAAGAGTCTTATTGCATATATAAAAATGTTTTTCTGCAACTGTTAAATGGTTCACATGAATGCAGTGTTGATGAATGACTTATAGGAAATATCAACATAAAATACAGAGACTGAAAGACATTTAAAATCTTTAATACTGTAAAGATTTGTCATAGCAAAGTAAGCTGAACTAATATTTCTGTAAAACACAACTATATACAGAAGAATACATTAATTTATAAAAATGTTTATTATGCATTAAAATTTATTTATGGAAACATAACTTCACATATTTAGAAACAAGAATGCTAAGCAATTTTTTTCCACAGAAATAACTGCTATAAATTTTAACTAAATTTTGTAACGAACAATATTAGACAACTCTGCAGTATATTTAATAAATAATGGTAAATATATAAATTTAGAAACATGCAAAAAAACAAAGCTATATTACAAAGACAATTTTCCTTATTCGTAACCAAGTATATAAAATACTGCCGTATGCATATCAAAAGTATTAAAAACTTATTATCATTCACATGGTATTTTGGCAAATTCATAAAAAGTTTCCATTACACAAAAGAAATAATTTATACAGTTTTCAAGATGTAAGAATTCTGAATATTTTAAATTTAGTTGACCAATAAGAGATTTGCATCTTTTGAAATAAAAATCATATAGCTCATAAAACAAAATAAACAATTCAGCAAATTTAATAAGTTAGAAAGAGGTAGTTCTTAATAATAGAAGAGTGTATATCAATGCATATGCTGAAACTTTTTTATACTGCTGTAAATTTTTACAATGATTCAATAATATAATTTTGAATTAGATTTTAAGAGTCCTACAGCATATCAAAATATTTTTCTGCAAGTCTTTAATGGTTAACATACATCAAATAGCTTCTTAATACCCAGAATGTAAAAACGAAAATACAGTATTGATGAATAAAGTGTACAAATTATCAGTATAAGCTGCATATATTTACAGAAATTTAAATTCTTTAATACTGTAAAAAAAATATAAAAAATCATGTTAAAGCACACTTAATTTCTCTGTAAAATGCAATTATATACCAAAGGATGCATTCAAACCATGTTCTTGAGGAAATTTCCAACTTCATACATTTATAAATAAAAATATGAAGCACATTTTTTCCCACTAAAAATAACTACTATATAATACATTACTCTATAGTATATTTAATAAATGAAAATCAGTAATATTAACTTGGAAAAACACCACAGAACAAAGCTTTATTAAATACAAAGACAATTTTCTGGATGTCTTCCAGAGTTAATGAATACTGTGTCCATGCAGATCAAAAGTGTTCTAAGCAAGAAGTGTTTTGAAGCATAAAAGTGTTATCAAAGAAGGAATGCACCTTGTATTTTCATAAAAAAAAAAAAAATTCTTTTGAAAAATATAATACATAATTAAACATAGAGTCCATCATAGTAAAAAATATGGATATTTTAAATTTATCTGACCAATAAAAGATTTGCTTCTTTTAAAATAAAAATCAATATAGAACATAAAACAAAACTGTGCAACACTGCAAATTAAATACATAAAGAGGTCGAGATTAGTGATACAGAGTGTCTAAATAGGATTATACGAGAATGTGTAGTTGAAATATTTATATACTGCTGTGTATTTTTATAATTATTCAACAATATAATTTAGTATTGGATTTTAAGAGAGCTACTGCATATTGAAATGTTTTCATAACTATTTAATAGTTCAGATATATCAAAATAATTTATTAATACTCAGAGCTCAAAACACAATAATGCAGCATTAATGGACATAGGGGATAAAATTTCAATATAAGCTGTATAACTTGATAAAGAAATCTAAAGTCTTAAATACTGCAAAAACTAATTGCTTAAACACAGTAATATGAACTAATTTCTTTCTAAAATTCAATTTTATAGAAATAAATGCATTAACTTATGAAACTGTTAATTACACAATCAAATATAAATATTTTCCTTATGGAAAATTTAATTTTTCTTTTTCCACTGAAGTAAGTGTTATATTACCCAGCTTGCAAAATAAATAAAATTGTGCATTTAAATTTATCAGAACAAAGAGATTTATATTCTTAGTAGTAAAAATCATATACGATAAATTTAATAAACAAGGTTTGATAGTATACACTTGGAAACACAGTGCAGAAAAAAGCTTCATTAAAAATAAAGTCAATTTTCTGAATGTGTCACCGGGCACAGTGAAAAGATTCATTTTATTTATGGTAAATATGTGTAATTAAATCTACCTGAACAATAAACAGCTTGCATTCATTGGAGTATACAGTAAATAACCTAAAATTAATTGTCCATCTTTCTTTAACACATCAGTTCATTACTCACGACATAATTATGTGTCAGCCATGATCATTGCTGATAATTGTACACTGAAAGTATAAAAATTAGCTTGTATTGTTGAAACCGACAAATATTAGATAATACTCTCGAAATCGAGATTTTCTCTTTCAGGATAAAAAGTATGAAATATATTTAAAAGCATACTTATTGAAAAGGAAGAGCCAAAAAATAGTAGTGAAAAGGAGTTTTCTCCACTTTATATACAAAAAACTACACTATTTGTCTTGCTAAACACCAAAATATTCTTCCAGATTGTTTTTCTCCAAAAATACTACTTTTACAAGCCATGCAAAAATCCAAAACATTGAGCCAGAACAATTTTTCATTCTACTGCACATGCACACAATGTTTCCATAATATAATTTTCAATTAGATTTTAAGAGTCCTACAGCATATTAAAATATTTTTCTGCAAGTCTTTAATGGTTCACATACATAAAAATAGTTTATGAATACCCAGACTGTTAAAACGAAAATACAGCATTGATTAATAAAGTGTATAAAATATTGATATAAGCTGCATAGATTGACAGAAATTTTAGTTATTTAATACTGTAAAAAAACTGATAAAGCACTCTAGTTTCTATGTAAAATGCTACTATATACCAATGAATGAATTAATTTATACTGTTTAATATGCACTCAAACAATATTTTTAAGGAAATTTCCAACTTCACACATTCATAAATAAAAATATGATGCACTTTATTTTAACCACTAAAAATAATTACTATTCTAACAAAATCCCATAAAGAACTATATAACGAATAACTCTACAGTACATTTAATAATTGAGGATCAATATATTAACTTGGAAATACACCACAGAACAAAGCTTTATTAAATACAAAGACAATTTTCTGGATGTCTTTCCGAGTATACTGCCTCAATACATATCAAAAGTGTTATATTATTTACAAAGAAGGAATACACCTGGTAATTTCAAGAAAACAATCGTTTGCAAAATATAAGGCTTTTACATTATGTATAAGACATAATTTAAGATACTGTCCACCATGTAAAAAACATGGATATTTTAAATTTATCTAACCAATAAGAGAGTTACTTCTTTCAAAATAAAAATCGACATGGCACATAAAACAACTAAATAGTACAACACAGTAAATTTATGAGTAAGGAAGAGGTATTTATTAGTTATATAGAGTGGCAAAGATGGAATAATGTTAGAGAATGCAATTTTGATAGCAAAGTAGACAGGGATCAATATTTTAAACTTGGAAACACACTGCAGAAAAAGGCTTCATTAAATATAAAGTTAATTTTCTGAATGCATCACCAGGTACAGTAAAGACATTATACTTTTTTTAAGTTAATATGTGTATTTAATTTACCTGAACAATAAGCAGTTTGCATTCT
>BGPR01021443.1:0-26479 GCA_013235015.1 Araneus ventricosus
TATTGATCAATAACATTAACGTAAAGGAATCTACCTTTGCCTTCCAGCTTGCCGAAAGGGATTTTATTTTATTTCAAATAATATATTTTTTTTATTTTTATGCCATATTATCTTGAAATTAAAATGCTTTTTAAATTGCATAATTGCAAGAAGTTCAAATCAGTATTTGAGAAGTGGCAGTGGATAAATGCATTCGTTTACAATTCTGTGAACATTAGATTTAGTTTACTTATTGACAACCTGTGAACCTTTAATTGATGTAATTGAAGATTATCTATCTCCACTATTTGATTCTGGATGCACTTGAATTTCATTTTTTATTTTTGGTAGTATTTTATTTAAAACGCATCTAAAAATTCACGATTTTAACAATTCACCTGGTTTATAGTAGTCATTTGTTGAAATCTTCAGTTTCATCAATTATTTTTCCAGAAACTAACATTTTGTTATATTCAGAAACTTTCAATTGGAAATTTCTTCGTCGCATAGCTTTAATTCTAAATAATTAATATAAAATAGAAAAATAAAATCCAATTTATACAACTTGCTCATTTAAAATCTTATTGATATAAATCAGTCATTATAACTAATAAGTTCGGCGAACCAGCTTTTCGCCGAACACGGTTAGTCCAGAATAATATTCTGATGAGCATGCATGCGCACGTATTTAAACTTTTTCATTAAGAAAGCAAAAAGTATAGATTTTTAAAATTTATTAAAAATTTGTGGTGCATTGCATCATTTCACAAAAATCCTTTGTGACACACAAAAATCATCAAACCACATTTGTGCCAAATTTTATAACAAAGTGAAACGGTTTGACCTGTAATACGACAGCAGACACACACATTCACTTTTAGTATTAGTAGAGATAACTGCAACATTATTACGAACATTCTATACGTAAAGTTTTTTCGTCGAAAAGGCATCATAAGGATACATTACATAAATGTTTCATAGAAAAATGGTATGAAATCTTTTCGAGAGTTTATAATGAAATTTTGCTAAACTTTCTCAGAAAAGTTGAAACTTTATAACTGTAACCACTTAAAAAGGGTTTAAATAAAACTTCGAACAGTTTTTTGTTCACAATTTTGATACATTGGGAAAATATGCATTCCGTTTATCTGGCACACACAAACTAAGATAAATGGTATGCAGATCACTTAATGCAGTGAAAAAAAAAACCCTTAAAAATACAAATAATTTACGAAAGTACGAATACAAAAGAATATTTTTTATTACTTGATAGATTGAAATGTTCGTAATGGGATCTTTAGCAACAAAGGTTGTTATCCGCTAATCCAAGAAGATGTAGTTAGTATAGGTCTAAAAACTTAAACGATTGAAGAAAAATCCTTTAATAAGAGCGAACAGTTTTACGAAACAAAACTTTCATTGAGGAAATTAATTGTTTATAAATGTCTTCAATAAAAATAAAAATTTAATAAAATGTTACGGATGTTTAACGATATTTCTGTGCTAACAGGGCGACGCGTGGCCTTGTATGAAAAAACCTTGTGAAGCTCTTGCAGCGTTGGCCTTTTATAAAAGTAGCTCGTGTTGAAATATACATTAGACCTTGCAATTTCAAAAATTTGATTCAGAATAGTACTTCAGAGAAAAAGAAATTTTGATTTTTTCATATCCGTTAGCACATATTTTTTAAAATTCTTTTTGCGGATGATCAAAATAATGATATAAATCAAGTAAGTTTTTCCTTATTAATTTTATTTAATAGTTTTCAAGTAGGTAATAATGCTATATTTAAGAATACGATAAAAAAAATTATGCCAGTACACTCCTATTTTTTAAATAAATTTACTTACAAAAGTAACATTGTTTTTAAATGTCAATAATGTAGCTATCTGATTTTCATTCCTCCTATGAAAAAAAATTATTTTCTTTTTTCTTAGGCCCATAATATCTACAAACGGGACACCGGTTTTATAGTATCTGGATCTTGCACCACATCACGTTCAGGTGGGGTAAGTAACACCAATATCGAAGGAAAATTGGTAAACAAGTTTACCCTTGTAATGCCTCTCGGAGCACCTATAATATATATACCCTATGATATTATATAAATAACAATTATACTAGTAGACTCCTATTTTTTAAATGAATTTGATTACAGAAGTAATTTTTTTTTAATGTCAATAATTTAGCTATTTGATTTTCATCCCTCCCATGAACCAAATTATTTTCTTTTGCTTTAGGGCTATGATGTACACAATTCTGGAAGCAGAGTCTGCCATTTGACTTATGGAGATTGCAGCGGATCAACGTCAAGTGGTGGCGGACGTTCTATTCAAAAGGTTTGCCCTTGTAATACCTAACGGAGAATCTGTAATATATAACCTATAATATTATATAATTATTGATTATAGTAGTTTACTCCTATTTTTTGATTAATTTTCATTACAAAAATAACAATTTTTTTTAATGTCTGTAATGCAGCATTTTGATTTTCATCTCTCCCATGAACAAACATTATTTTCTTTTATTTTAGATCCATAATGTATACCTTGCTGGCAGCGGAGACTTTTTTATAACGTATTGTGGCGCATCAACTTCAAGCGAAGAAATGGTAAGGAAATGATCACTTTTAGGGGAAACTAGGGATACTTGACCTATGTGATTTTCTCACCTTGAAAATTTTGATAATGTTTTCTCATAATTGATAATTTTTGTGTGCCATTTTTATTTGACCTTCGGTCATATGGTCGATAGGAGGGGGCTTTTATTCGAAGCTGAAAAGCCATCGTAGAAGTGTGTTGGTAATCATATTTTGAGGGTACAAAAGTAAATTTTCACTTTTTCATTCGTATGTGGATAGGAAGTTTACTATTGAATATATGATGAATTAAAATATTTCGGAGTTTTAAGCATACATCTAGCTTTAATTTGATATACTATGTTATGCAGAAACTTTATTCTAAGTGGTTTAATTTTTAGATTATTTTGAAAAAGTCAAGTCAGAGATACTTGACCCCAAAAGCGGATCTAGGAATCCGTTAAGGAGGGGGCTACTGCTGAAAATTTTTTAAAAGTTTTTAAATCTTAAAAAGTAAGAATTAATTAATTAAATCAATTATTAATTTCAAATTAAATAATTTTTTAAATAAAATTTATTAATTAAATTTTAATTTATTATATCTTAATAAGTATTTTATATTAATAAAATTTTACTTGATTAAATTTTAATTAATTAAACTGACGTACAAAAATTTTAATTAATTAATTTTTTTTTATTAAATATATACAAGGGCGGAATATCAAGAATTCCTAGAATTCTTCATGGATACTGTGGAAAAACATTTTTCGTATTTTTAACTTCAAAAAACGTTATATAGTCAACTAAAATTGTTTTATTTCATTTTTGTGCTCAAAAAGTTTTCTCCTCCTTACAAGGTTGCCAATTAATCGTGGCCAATCTCCTTTACTTTTTTTTTGACAAGATATGACAATCTAACCACACTTTCCGATTTTGCTAGACATATATTCTGATTTTAAATGAAACCCCGAACTATAAAAAAAACTTGTACTTCCAAGCTACATGAATATCATTTTCGTTGGGAATTGAATTCCTCGATGGTGTAAAGTCTTCCAGAGGTAAAATCCCATAAAATTCTGGGTTAAACCTTAACTCAAGCTCTGAAATTAAATGATCAGCTATAGGTATAATTAGCACTCATGTTAAATATTCACAGCATTGATTCAAGGAACATTTTCTCTAGTGGTTTCCTCGCCAAATCTTCTAGGAACCCTCATTTTGATGTTAACATCGTCAGACGCACTTTGTTCGAAAGTTAAGCAGAGATCGAATAATGGAAATAATTTGGAGCTAATACTGGTGCAATGATTCAAAATCAGTTGTGGATAATTGTGGGACGCACAATCGTAGGAACTCACACTTTTCAATAGTTCCAATTAGAAAAATGCTTCAAATGAAGTTAAGAATTATAATATATGTTTCTTGAGTGAATAAATATATTCCTGAAAAAGTTGCAAACTATAATTTTTTATGCAGTCCCCCGGTCCTATCAATCATTTTTAGTAAAATATTTTTGACACTCTAACATTTTAAACAAAAAAAGTCCCACTCTTTTGCGACTAAAACTGACCGAGTTATGGAGCTTTGAATATCGCTGACTTACACCGTTTTACACGATTTCAATAGTCCTCTTGCAGACGATTCACCAATTAATGCACAGCAGTTGCTCGACGAAGCCGCTGATTGGTAAAAATCATGAAATCATGAATCATAGGGCAGCTTAATTCAAATTTACTGCTGAATACCGTTACTATTCAGAAAGATATCGGCATTGCAGCAAACTGAATTTCAGTTGTTTTCTTATAGAAACTAATTTATGGGGGGTTTTCCTTAAATTTATACCGTGAAACGGGGTTACTTTGCACCGATTCTCTAATTTCGAGATTATTTACATATATTTCTCTAAAAGAAAAGTTTATCTGATTTTTATCTCGTTGAGTGATTACTTGAGAAATGATTTGCAACAAAATTAGGATGATACACTAATTTAATAATAAATTATAACTTTTCGAAATTTTGGTGCAAAGTTACGTTATTGGTGGTGATTCCTTGCATAGGTTTTTTCGGTATATTTCAATAACAACTCATTGTGTGCAATGTTAGATATATTTATTGAAACCCTGGGTAGAAATATACAAGAAAAATACATTTTATAAATGACTGATTATAATCAATAATTTTATGCCTTTGCATTCGGTGAAATCAGAATTGCAAATTAGTAATACTTTTTCTTAATTATTACCGGATGTGTTATTAATATTCCTATCTATTAGCACGCCTTCATAGTATTATAAGTATTTATTATATTTTAAGATCTATACACAATTAACAGGAAAATCGAAGTCACTGAACTGGTCTATACAAATTGCAATGGTCTTTCTCTTTTCATTGGAATAAACCAGGGGATTATTAGGTTTGCCTACATGAAAGATCTTTCTATTGTAACAAACATTTCGCTTGGGTACTAAAGAAGCAAAAAAAGTTTTTTTTCTTTAAGAGTACAGTAATCTTGTGAAATGGCACTAAAGCAAGCTTCTAGGCTCTCTGGAGAGAATTCCATATAATTACAAATCCATAACATCCTTTTACAAGCCGTAGGCATACCTGAAGCCAAATCAAGCATTGTTCTTTTTATTCTTTTATGGAAAATAAATTTTTAAAAACATCTGTGATTGCTTTGTACTGCAAATTTCCATGGTGCAAAGAAACCCTCTTTTTCGGTGCGGTTACCGCACGACCGAAAAAAATTAATTACAACTCAACTAATAAATATAACTGGCATCCAAAGCAAAAAAATTAAAAGCTTAATTTATTATCTTTCACATTTAAATGCAATTTTTTTTCAGAAAAAAAGTTTTGTTTCTTCTGATACGTCTTGCATGATGATTAAATACGTTTAAGGAATGAAATACACTATTCAGTGTTGCCAAGATACGAGAAAAAAATGTCAATCTCATACCACTAATCAGTTGGTTTCTATTTCACTATTTTACAAAAATGTAATCCTGCTACAAAGTTACCTCCAGGAGTGCAAGTATATTCTAAGCTTGAAGTCTCCGATTGGGAATTTAACGTGTTTCCTACAAATCCAATGTAACTATTCGAAGATTCAAGTTTAAAAAGTATCAAATTATTTTCTGAACAGGAAGTTTCCTTTCTGAAAACTGCATCAGCATAAAGCGATCGGCGCACAGTTATATATTAGTGCTGTATTATTTCGCAGTGCATGCATACAGGGACAATCAGTGAGCGCTGACCAATAGCCCTGCATCAAACTTCTTGTCCCTTGAATTATCGCTAGCCACACAGCTCAAAGAACAATAAAAATAAATAAATAAATAAAAACACATCATATGGGAAGGGACTGGGGCTCTACAAATGCGCACGTGTGTCTGATTTGTTACTATATTATAATTACTTTTCTGGGAAATATAGATATGAAAAGTTTAAAAAATTCAATACATAGCATTCTGGGCAGTCTGTGACTTCAGATCCAAATTGGGGCTTGAGCCCTCAAAGCCCCCCTGGATCCGCCCTTTCTTGACACTAAAAAGTTAGATAAACCTGACCCTATCAAAAGCTATTGCAGCTCCGTTGTCGTAGCCGACCGAAGCACATTTTGTGGTTCGGATCAGTTTTCTGGTGCGTGGAGTTTGTTGGCAAAATGGCAACTCAAATATAGAGAATAATTGCTTAAAAATTGTTTGGCTAGTAATTATTTCCTGAAGAAAAATTATTTTTAATATGATGATTTCAAATAATGCAAATAATTATTTTAATAATAATTTTAAAAAGAATTGAAATTTCATCAATATATTTTTTTCCTCGCCTGAAATAAAGTTTTATTCATTTATTTACTTATTATTTGAATAAAAATCTTTTCCTCGAACTATTTGTCATCGTTTGGTTTTATTTAACGTTTCACCATTTCTATTGAGATTGTCTTTCATTCTTAATTTGAATGTTCTCTTAAAATATATTTTTATTCTTTTGCTCTCAATTTTCTTTAAATAGAAGATCATAGTAAGTCTATTAAGATTCTCTATTTTTAGCTTTGTACAACATTTTTTAGATCCTTTTTTTATTTTGATGGTATTCTTTTCATTCCAATTTTCCAAAACCGGCATTTCTTCAACGCGCTAACGACGCTGCTAGGTTCCCAGTTCCAATTCTGTAATTTTTATCACTTAATTAAATCAATATTTTAATTCCTTATTAAATTTTGAAACAATTTAATTTAATAATTAAATTTATTTTAATGACTATACTAATTAAATTATTAACTAATTTTATTAATAACAACTGCTTTTTATAGATTCCATATTGTTTTTTTATTAGTTTCATTCATATTTTTCGATACTAAATACCTTTTGTAATTCAGCAGTATTAACCTAATATATGAATTTCGAGTACATAGAAATTATCAAAAGAATTTAAATACTCTTTGCATGTAGGGTCAAGTATCTCTACCCATAGGGTGAAGTATCCCTAGCTTAGGGTCAAGTATCCCAAAAGTTAGGGATACTTGACCCTAGGCGATTTCATGAAATATATTCATTTTATGATTAAATGAGATATCAGTTTAGCATCAGTACATTTACCTTTCTTAAAAACAAATCTTTTTTAAGATGATAAAAATTCAAATATTCTAGAAATATAAGAAAAGGTAAAAGTACGCTCCATAGTTTCCCCTAATATCTCACGGAGAACCTAAAATATTATTGTACTTTATTGCAGGATGAATTAACAGACTTTTTATAAAACAAGTATTATTTTAAAAAATTTAAGTTAATTCCTACTTAAGTCAACAAAGAAAAATATTATTTTAGTTACTTTTTATTAAATAATTACAATCAATATAAATTTGTATATACATACGACAGAATTACAATATTAAGTGGCAAAATGGAAAGCGAATTTCCTTGTAATTTTTCATTTCCTTTCTATATTTGGTGTTGGACTATTATTTTTGTTTGCTACTATTTTTTCGCTTTAATTTTTTTTGTTTCTAATTTTTGAAACTGATGGTGGTCTATAATTTTTCATTCTATCCATCTCTTCTAATGCTTCATTATTGCAAGGAACCTTTTCAGTGAGTTTCGAGAAATCCAGTTCTTCAATTAATAGTCCATCTAATGATTTCACACGACTCAAGGCGACATATGCTTGACCTGCTGCGACGAATTTTCGTCCTAGATATATTACTGCATAATCTATAGTGCTACCTTGCATCTTATGTACTGTTGCTGCCCATGATAGTATTAATGGTAACATTCTTCGTTCAGCAGTACCGTAGCTGCGCTTGGCGAGGAATTGCACTGATATTGGCTCGATTCTGTGAACACCATTATTGCCAAAGTTCACAATGACTGATGGATTGACTTGTTCATACATTTGCACGCCACGGAAATTAGGCCAATGAATTTCGGTGATGATTCCAATCGCACCAATAACCAAACCCTTCTTCACATCAATATTTGATCTTAACATCACTTTAGCTCCGACGAATATCTCTAATTCTGCAGGAAGACCACCAGTTTTATTGATGTCAGTTAGTATTATTTTACTCATATCTAATGCTTCGCTGTTACGTGTGCGTGTCGCATCTACCGACTGGTATTGCGCTTTGAATTTCGATATTGCAATTCATTTCCAGCTATCTAATTAATTAATTAAATTTAATTAATGAATTAATATTTGAAGAAACTGTATTAACATCAAGTTTTACGAATGAGATAAAATGTTAATTTTCTTAATACCTACAATTTAGGACGCAACCAATCAAGCATTTTAGTCAAACTATCGAGACCGAATTTATTTTCAAAAAGCAACGTTTCAAAGTAAAGGACCGTGAGTTACATTTCTGAGATCACATTTGCTTTCGACAGTTATTACTGAATCATTTTAAAAATTCACAACGGCGAAAAATTTACCATTGAAACATATACTACGTAAGTACTTATATTTTCTCACAGCTCATTCAGAGAACTAAAAGTGTCAATTAATTAATTAAATTTAAATAATGAATTAATATTTGAAAAAACTGTATTAACATCAAGTGTCAACCACTACAAGTTTAAAAAATGTATTTGAAGTTGAGTGGATGAATAAAAAGTATTTTATTAACGATTGAAAATTTGAACAATATATATAAATATATATAGGGAGAGTGTGAACTAATAGTAGGAATTGAAAAACACTTTTATTTTAACATAATTTTCACCAAAATACCGCTCATTCGCTGGAACTATATACATCAGTCGTTACATTTCGGTCTCTCTACAATAACATTTTTTTAAAATTTTAAAAACAACTAGCATCTATTATCCTGCGTTGCTAGGCAACGCTCGTAAGACAAATATCGTATTGCCATACTAAAAAGTTTTAGAAAGAAAACTTTAGAAATAACTAAATATTTTTGTAACAAATGTCACATTATAAATAATAATTATACTAATAGATTCCTATTTTATAATACATTTGATTACAAAGACATTTTTTTAAATGGCAGCAATGCAGCTTTTTGATTTTCATCCCATCATGGAAAAACATTATTTTCTGTCCGCATTGTGTAGAACCATGATGTACACAATGCGGGCAGTGGAAACTATCATATAACGTATCATAGTGCGTCAACTTCGAGCTAAGAATTGGTAAGCAAGTGACCACTTTTTTCACCTCCCTTGTGTTCCCTCACGGAGAACCTATAATATTATGCAACTAATATTTAAACTAATGGACTTCTATTTTAAAATACAATTGATTACAAAAACATTTTTTTTTATATGTCAATAATGTAGCTATTCATTTTCATCCCTCTTATGAAATTTTTACTTGTTTTTTTTTATTTTAGATCCATAATGTATACAATGGGGCCAGCGGAAATTTTTATATAATGTATGTGACAAATGACACCAGTATTCACAGAAGACTGGTAAACAAGTTTGCCCTTGTAATACCTCATTTAGCACCTATAATTTATAACCTATAATATTATATAATTAATAATTATACTATAGTTGAATCCAATTTTTTGAATAATTTTGATTGCAAAAGTGACAATTATTTTTATTGTCAATAATGTAGCTATTTGATTTTCATCCCTTCCATGAAACGAATTACTTTCTCTTGTTTTAGGTCAATGATGTACGCACTGGGGGCAGCGGAACCGTTAATATAACGTACAAGAATTGCGGTTCAAGAAATATTTGCGGAAAATTGGTAAACAAGTTTGCCCTTCTAAAACCTCACAAAGAACCTATAATATTATATAAATAATAATTATATTATGGTTGATTTTTTGAATAATTTTGATTGCAAAAGTAACATTTTTTTTAATGTAAATAATGTAGCTATTTGATTTTTATTCCTCCATGAAGCAAATTATTTTCTTTTTTTTTCAGGCAAATGACGTATACATTGGGGGCAGCGGAAATGTAAATGTATCAACTTCAAGCGCCAATAGTTGTGGACCATTGGTAAGCAAGTTTGCCCTTGTAATACCTCACTGAGAACCTATAATATATAACCTAAAATATTTTATAAATAAAAATTATATTATAGTTGGCTCCTATTTTTGGAATAATTTTGATTATAAAAGTAACAAATTATTTTAATGTGAATAATGTAGCTATTTGATTTTCATCTGTCTCATGAAACAATTGTTTTTTGTTTTAGGTCAATAATGTGCAAGAAATGAGAAGAGGACGGATTTATTTACAGTATGGGGTAGGTTGTTGAGAAGAAGAAGATGGAGTCTCCAAAAGAGAGACGCCAAAGGGAATAATTTTGGTGGTGCGCAAAAGGATAGGTAAGGGCCTTAAATAAATTTAGTACCACATCCTACACATATTGTAGATTATAGGTACGACGCCGTGGCAGCAACGAGTGTTCGTTCTGCGGGTCTGGAAAAGGGAGAATGTAGATCAAGAGTGTCAAACTCAAATGTTAGCACAGACCAAATAAATCTCTATATTTAAAATAATTGGCAAAACACGACGACCAGTTCTCTAGCCAAACCCACTTGTCAGATTTCAACAATTTTTATTTCATATGGAGGTTTATGGCCCCTAGATATGTCTTTAATGCCCGCTTGCCCCCCCCCCATTGTCTTTGGGGGGGAATCGGAAAACTACTTCTCCACTGTACATTCTCTATTGGAAAAACCTTGACAGAGGCACCCAGCCCCAATCACAGGACGAAATTCAAAAATTTATATTTCATATGAAAGTTTATGACTCCTAGATATGCCATCAATGGTCGTCTACCAACCTCCAGTCGTCACTTTTTGAGATATATTGCAAAATAAAACTTTGGCAGAGTCTCTCAGCCCCTACAACTGCCAATTCGCCAATTTATTTCGCCCAGTTGCAAGCATAGACACAGGTTATTAATAATACAGGCAAACAGCTGGTCGCTGAAGCAGGCTAATAAGATTTAATTGTATGTGGACCAAAAAAAACTTCAAATTTTATAGAAGCGTAGATTTATTTCATAAACACAATAGAAAATGAAAAGGGACAACGGTAAAATTAAAATTTTCTTTCTGACACTTGGTATCTCTTCTGCGCTTCTATCTTTTCTACTTAGAGGGATATCTTATCCGCAGTGATTAATTTCAAAACCGATCCAAGGTAATATTGGAACTAGGACATAATTGATTGTACAGATAAGTAATTCCAAATATAAAAAATAAACAAATTAATATATACTTATCGGTTAGAGGGACTATGAACCGAAAATCGCGAACACGTAGTAAACCACGCCAAATTCTGGTTTATACTGGTTGCTGTCATCGTATTAGATAATATTGGCATTGTTCGTGTTGACGACAACTCGGAAAAGCAGTCGCCAACACGTGGTCCCTATAACCAATAAGAACCGAATAATTCATTATCATATGCTAATTTGCGAGTGTTGTCAAATCTGATTGGTAAATATTTGTAAAATACAGGCATCACAATTTCACTGAGATTTGCTTTGAAATCGGAACAACACTGAATTTCGATTGCCTCCATTTTCATACGGTTAGGTAGTGATTCTATATTCGTTTGTAGAAAAATTCGTTTCGTTCCGTAGCACTGGAATACTGATAGTGTGGTCCGTTTTATTTTATATTATGCTCCTAAAATGTTCGTTGCTATTAGTAGGGGAAATGGTGCGTCGATGAAACACGACTACTAATCGGTCATCAGGCAGATTATTAATAATTAGTAATTTTCAGAATCAAGCAAGGAAATTTAAATTTTTTCTACATACTGGGCCGCAAAGATATTCGTTGTGGACAGCGAGTTTGACACTCTTGGTGTAAATAATTCCACGATTAAGAGTATTCCTTTTCAGAAAGTTTTAAGAAAACATGAACTTTAATTTTTTAATATTATCTATATATATATATATATATATATATAAAACGCTAACGTAAGTGGCGCAGAAATGAGATTAATTTCTTTTTTGCCGATTGCAGCGATCAATTAGTTTACAAAACAAAACCTGTAGCCTCTCCTATAGTAGGCATAATTTCATAATGATAGCCTGTTACTATATTCGTTTTGGTGTAAGAAAAAACCGTTTTATCGTAACAAAATGTGCTTAAGGTGAAGAATTTACAATATTTCTTACAATATAATGACACTTTGGATGAAATTATTCAAAAGAGATCAGTTAGAAGCAGGGCCGTCTTAACAAATTTGAGAGTCCTGGGCTGGAGTAATTTGGCTCCCCATCTGAACCGTAACCAGGAATCTCAGTGCCTATGGCCAAACGAAAATGCTTACTTCATAAAACGATAAAGAAACAAGAAAAAAAGTCACCTGTTCTCTGATCAGTGTCTAGCATTTCGCACCTTTTCAAATTAGGAATTTGTAAACCAGCTTCCGTCACCTTTTATCGTATGCAGGACAAATTTTTACGGTTTCATTATAAAAAAGTATTTTCTTCTATTACATTCTATGTATTTATTAAATATAAAAATGCAATAATAAACTAATACATAAATTAATACAACAAACAATTACAAATCATTTGTATTTTATATAACATATTTTAAATTATTTATTTAATTGAAACAAAATATGCATTTTAATTTATAGTATGAGAATAGTATCATTCAACTACACATATTTTATATATTTAGATAATATTATACATAAATTATAACAATAATATGTTTATATATGTATATAAAAACTGTGCACCTTGTTTAACACTTCCATAATCATTTATTTAATTGATATTATTACAAATATATGTAATGTCGATTTCTTACCTCGCTACTCTTATAGTTGGGAAGAAAGTTTAACAGGGTTAATTATGGAATAACGGCTGCATTGTATAATGTAGATTATAATGTAGCTTGGAATGTAGATTATTCCGAAAGGAGATTTCTTATATAAGACACGTAATTTCTGCAGACGGAGTTAAACCGGATTCGGAAATAAATTAAGGCAGTAGTTTATTGACCTCGTCCAGAGACAGTACACGATCTCCGAAGTTTCCTTGGACTTTGCATCTATTACAGTCCTTTTGTAAGAAATTTCTCCGCAGTAGCAAGACCTTTACAAAAATTAACTGAAGCTCGATCAAACTTTAATTAGACAGAAGAATACGAGAAATCTTTCAATAGTCTAAAGCAGGCTATGACAACTTCCCCTGTTTTGACCTATCTCCGGACTGGCAAGGAATTTATCTCGAATACGGATGCTAGTAATGAAGGAACAGGAGCCGTGCTTTCTCAGAAAATTGGCAACGAAGAATGTGTCATCGCTTACTTCAGCAGGAGCTTGGGTAAGCCAGAAAGAAATTATTGTGTCACGCGTAAAGAATTATTAGCTGTAGTGAAATCTATAGAGCATTTAAATCACTACCTCTATGGACGGAAATTTCTTCTCCGGACTGATCATGCTTCCCTGAGATGACTTTTGAATTTTAGGGATCCTTAAGGCCAGCTAGCTCGTTGTATTCAAAGACTTCAAGAATATGACTTAGAAATCCAGCATCGCAAGGGAATTATTCACGGAAATGCAAATGTACTCTCTGGAAGACCCTGTAAAGAGAGATGCAAACATTGCACGAATGCTGAAAAACAGTTCGGAATTGTAAACAGACATATCCGTGGAAAGTTTTAACAACTGAGGATCCCTGGTCTTCAAATAAGATCCAAAAGGCACAACTTTTAGCACTACAGTATACCCCCGAACATGGAGCCAGGACGACTCCTTGCCGGTTGCGTAGGCATATGTGAAACCTTATTGAAAGAAAGGCTTTAAAAAATTACAGACTTTATACAAGGCTTTAAAAAATTACAGACTTTATACAAGGCTTTAAAAAATTACAGACTTGTATAAATAAAAAAACACATCATACATTGTGGGTTAAAAGTTGCAGTCTCCAAGAGAACATGAGGCTGTTTCTTCAATTGTTTATTAAATTATAATTTACAAAGTGATGACTAGAACGTATTACTGAGCTAAAAGAAGAGAAAGGAGAATCGGTATGTCCTAGTATTGATGGACTATTTTACTAAGTGGCCTGAAGCAATCCCCATTACATATCAGGAAGCCTCGACTGTGGCTGAAGAACTTGTTTGAACCTGGATTTTTCGTTATGTCGTACTTATGATATTACTTTCGGATCAAGGTGCAAATTTAATTGCACTCTCTTTACTGAGCTTTGCAAACTTTTAGGAATTCTGAAGACTCGAACGACGGCGTTACATCTTGAATCCGATGGCATGGTCGAGAGGTTTAATCGAACGATTTTAAATAATCTGTCTTCTTTTGTTTCGAAGAATCAACTGACTGGGATACAAATTTACCACACTTTCTCTTGGCCATATTAGCGCAGACCATGAAGTGACTGAAGTGACCGGATTCACTCCAGCAGATATGCTTTTTTGTCGAACACTGAAAATGCCCTGTGATATCCTCTTTGTGCCACCGAGTGATACGCCTTTCTCGCCGAATGAATACCTGAATAATTTAGAGGCGCGTTTGGAAAGCGTACATGCGTTTGCCAGAGAGCGAATTAAACTGGCCAGTCTACGAATGAGAACTCGCTACGATTACGGAGCAACAGACCATCATTTGAATGTCGGTGATCAAGTCTGGATATATAAGCAGAAGTGACTGTGGAGTCTGAGCTCGAAACTACAGCAGAACTGGGAAGGACCTTATACTATCGTCAAAAAACTCAATGATGTTATATACAGAGTTCTGAGGATCTCCTAACGCCAAGCCAAATATCATTCACATTAATCGGCTAGTTCTCTACCAAGCTACTGATCATAGTTCAATGTTATAAGACTGCCGGGACGTCAGTCTTTGAAGACGGGAGCAGTGTTATAAAAATGTATGTCGCTTTGCTGCCTAGCTAGTCTTATGTTTGGGGAGAGAGTTTTACAAGGGTAAATACGGGATGGCCGGGCTTCTAACCCTAACCTTGGCATCGAGCTTGACGACCATTTTGGCTATTTGGCGACCTTGGCGAAAATCGAGCCTTTTCTCGATACCTTTATTAGGAACAAAATCGCTTGAATGTACGAGCAAACTGCATGTGACGTCACGGCCTGTCGGGGAGAGTATATAATGGCCGCTCTTGGATCAGAGAGTGTTTGTTGATTGACTGGAACGAATTTGGAGTTTCTTATGCAGTGCGAGATTGAAAGCTGGTGAGCTGAGCACTATTGAAAGTGTTGTTATTGTCGTTATTAGTGATTTGATGACTGTGTTGCTAAATCTGAATTGCTGAACTATTATTACTTGTGAATTGTTGTATGTTTACTTTGTTAATCTGTGCAAGATCTATTGTTTCCTGTTACCTGGGCTTCGTGTTTTCCTGCATATTTGTAAATATACCTTCATTCTCAATCATCCTGCGTGTTGGACTTTTTACAACATAAACTCACAGAGCGATTTTTGTAACAATATATGTAACGATTTTTTAGTCATAAAAATTACACATGTTTCCGATGGTTATTACAATAATTATAATTATCAAGTGATTGGAAATTTTATATTTAATTATTGATATCGCATGAAAGAATAGCCAAATAACTACACATATCTTAACTCTTAAAGTAAGGTGAACTCAATTTTTTTTGCTTATGAATGCACAGTTAAAAATATTTAGAGCTTTAGAAATTATGGAAATTATGGTTAATATTTAAAAACATCACATGATAAATCTAATCCCGAAAAAAATTATTTTGTGTTTATAACAAAACAAAGCAAGACTAAGTAAAGATTTTTAAGAATAAAGTAAAGATTTTGATTAAAAATGTATCTGAAATATGATTATATTTCTCAACAGAAGAAAAACTATTGATTTAAAGATTTGATGAAGGAATGAAAAAGTGTTGTCTAAAAATTCAAAAGTAAAAACTAACGTTGTGAATTATATTTCAATATGTATTTTATAATTTGTTAAAAGTTTTGGAAGGAATTGATGATCTTGATCAACTATGCCGGAAAAAAGATGTTTCAAGCAATACTTTTCATTTCATTATGATTCTTTTTTTTGCAGCATTTAAAACATCTGTATTATTAACACTTTTTTAATTTTATAACAAAGAAATATAGACTAGGGGGCTCTGGCCCCTACTCGCCAACCCCCAGGAGAATGAAAAAGGATTGCATTGCATTCCTCCGGGGATTGCTTTGCAAACACTGCTCCCTTCGCTCGCTGCAATGAAGACACTGCGTGTCGTAGCACAATTGCTGTAAAATCTTTATATTACACACCCTTTACATTACACACCCAGCTCGCTCTGCTCGTCAGCCTCCAAGAACACGTTGTTATTCTTTCGGGATCACTGCGTGGCTCATGACAGCGCAACTCACTAAGCTCGCCTATATAGTTATGAGTTTCTGCTCGTATTAGAAAATTATAAGTACATTAATTACTAAAAGTGAATTTAAATTATTTGAAATATATATATATATATATGTTCGAAAGAAATTTCGATGTTAATATTTATAATTCAAAGATGATTAAAAATCAAAATTATTTTCATCAATCAGAAATCAGTCATTTAAAACTTCTTGGCATACACATCTGACTATTTTTTTCAACAGTGTATTTCAACATAACTTCATTTCAACAAAATTTTAAGTTTAAAACTGATAAAATAGCCTTTTTCCAAATATTCAAAAAAAATTTCAAAACATTGCTTTTTCCACCAAAATTTAAAATATATCCCGGAATACAATGAAATGTGTTTCAGAAAAGCTTTACCACATGTATACATGCTTATTCCAATATTTATTTAGTCAAAAAAGATATAGTGTTTTTCTCAGTGTAGTCATTTGTGTTTGAAATCTCAGAAAATGTTAGTTGTCGTAGAATGATGTAACCCATATAGCAACATTTTATATAAAAAAGGAGAGTTTAAAGAAAATAGTTGCTTGAAACATGTTCATATTAACTATTTAAAATTAAATCTCATAATAATTATTTACTTTTAGCCTTTTATAATTGACTAGCTGTTACCCGCGACTTTGTGCGCGAAGAATTTGAATTATTAATTTTTTTAAATTCACGAATGTAAATGTTTCGTTACATGTTGAAAGGGGAAATTAAAAGTTTTGACGATTGATAATACATAATTGGACGACTAACAGGAGTTTATGCTGTTATAGTTACGTAATTTCCTTATCTATGCTAACACACTTTTGTATACTACGTTTTTTGCATGGAGGTAGAGGTTTTGTGGTCTGGACACACGTGCACTAGGGTGGATCGAAAAAATTTTTTTCAGAATTTCAAATCCTACCTATACAGAAAAGATGTTCTATAGTATATAGATAAATGTAAAAATAAAATAAAAAATTAAATTTTAGGTTAAGAACCGCCGCAAGGGGGTTGAAGTTTTGAAAAAAATGGAAAAATGCCTAATTTTGATTATACGATTTTTTAAAAAAAATTATTATTAATTAAAACCTACCTATACGGAAAAGATGTTCTATGGTATGGAGATTAAAAGAAAAATAATAAAAAAAATTAAATTTAAAATTTAATACTGCCGAAAGGGGGTTGAATTTTTGAAAAAAATATAAAAATACTGAATTTTGATTATACGATTCAAAAAAAATATTATTATTAATCAAAACCTACTTATGCGGAAAAGATGTTCTATGGTATGGAGATTAAGAAAAAAATAATAAAAAAATTTAAATTCTAAATTTAATACTACCGGAAGGGGGTTGAGTTTTCAAAAAAAAAAATGGAAAAATACTTAATTTTGATTATTGATTATACGATTTTATATTCGAAATAATTTATTTTTGCAATATAAATAACCAAAAGTGATGATTAATGAGTAGTATAATGTACATTGCAACATTTTATGACTCCCCACACCGTCAAATCAGTCCGGCTAAACAACTAGAGCAGTAGGCAATCCTATCTTTTTTCTGTCTCCTGCTTTATCCTCCCACGCATCCATAAGTCGGAAGTGATACTTCATGGAATCTTCCCCACAGTCACACCTGTAGTGACAGAACGCCGCCCCGTGTTCCCGTACCTGATGCCTTGACAGCAACTGTGCCGGTTGGGTGCACACAGGACTACCTGTAGTGAAAAAAGTTTTAGCTGCAGTTAGAAAAATGGTCCGATTTGGTATTTCCGACCGAGCAGACGCTGCCATCGTGTCAGCTGCTCTTCAAGATGTGGGCATTATCTCAGAAAGCAATGTTTTGAACGTTGTTGGCAGAAATAAAATTCGTCGTGGGAGAACAAAGGCAAGAACCACTCTATTGTCTCAGGTCATAAAAGATTATGACCACAGCCATTGGTTTATACTTATGGGTGAAAAGAAGGACTCTATCAATGAAGACAACAGAAGAAAAGTCATAATAGAAAGACACATAAGTTTGTAAAAGAACCTGGCTCTGGTGCATCGCGCGACGCCGTAAAATTCGGAGAGCCAATGATTGGAAATAACATATAGCAATTTTTGTCTGCGTTGAAATGACATAGATGTAAACAGTTGGTTGTGACGGACATCTGTCAGCACAGGTTTCAAGAGGATTCATACGTAATGGAACTGATCTGATCGTTCACTACAATGGTTTGTGTAAGTCCAAGTTCACGCAACGAGCTGCCACTATCATCTTTTTCTCGCCGTGATAAAACCACAACCTTGCCAGAAGCCTGACTGGCGAAATAAGAAAATCGTTGGCGGATGCAGAAGCCATCTGTTTCATCCACGCCAATAGAAAACACTATGTGAGTGACTAACAAGAAAGAAGACTTATCTGATCAACTGTACTTAATGAAATTTGATGAATCATAAATTGCCTGCATTGAAGAAAGTCTGTCGAAGATAAATCCGGAAAAGTTTGCCACTCAAGGTGGCTTAGAATCGCGAACAGAATTCTCAGGCTATATTCAGCTCAAGAAAATTCATCCGAGGCTTTTTTTTACATTAACGGCATTCATTACAAAAGTCTATGCGTCTATGTGGTTCAAGATCAAAACGAAACCATAATTAATCTATAAGGCACAGCATTTGCATCAATCCAATCGTACTATCGCGTTATTTGTCGAGATATTAGAAGGATTCATAGAACCTGTTATAAAACAAACTGATTTTTTGGCCATCCAAGAAAATGCCTGATATCAATGCTGCTGACGACAGAAATGACATTAGCCCTTCAAAGTGTTCTGAAAGCACGTAAAGTCATTGGCTACTGCTCTAGTTGTTTAACCGGACTGATTTGACGGTGTGGGTAGGGGAGCTGAGTCATAAATTTGCAATGTACATTATAATACTACTCACTACTCATATAATCATCACTTTTGTTTATTTATATTGCAAAAATACAATTATTTCAATCTAAAATCGTATAATCAATAATCAAAATTAAGTATTTTTCCATTTTTTTTTTTTTGAAAATTCAACCTTTCGTAGGTATTAAATTGAATTTGAATTGTTTTATTATTTTTCACTAATCTCCATACTATAGAACATGTTTTCATAAGTATGGTTTTGATTATAATATTTTTTTTTAAATCGTATAATCAAAATCAGTATTTTTTCTATTTTTTCGAAAATTAATCCCTTGCGGCAGTATTAAATTTTGAATTTAATTTTTTTTATTATTTTTCTCTTAATCTCCATACCATAGAACATCTTTTCTGCATAGGTAGGTTTTAATTAATAATATATTTTAAAAAAAATCGTATAATCAAAATTCAGTATTTTTTCATTTTTTTCGAAAATTCAACACCCTTGCGGCGGTTCTTAACCTAAAATTTAATTTTTTATTTTATTTTTCTCTTAATCTCCATACCATAGAACATCTTTTCCGCATAGGTAGGTTTTGATTAATAATAATTTTTTTTTCTCCATAGAAGAGCGATCCACCCTAACGTGCACACGCCATATATAGTTGCCCATGGGAAAAATATGGTATTTCCAAATGTACGCCTGCCCCTTTGAGTGTCTGGCCCTGAGCCTGGAAAATGCTAATTTTAGAGGGAATTGTTACCTTTTGAACTTGGATGGTAAACCTTTCGGTATTATTGGAATGCTTGAAATTAACACACTCTATCGTTTTCAAACACTCTCACGATGTTTGGACCTAGGCGTGCAATTTGTAACCTTGCGCAGTCTCGGTACATCGAGGTTACGTATCAATAGTACTGACACACCGACTTTTAATTTCAGCTTGTCGGAAGGTGGTACCCCTGACAATTCTAAGGAGTTGAAGAGCTTGTTATCTCTTATATGAAGAAGTTGATGTTACTAGTTAATGCCCATTAGCGCATCTACAGATAGATAATCTGTAATACCTCCCTCCATTTATGACAATTTTTTTTTATTTATCTGGCCTAAACTTTCATGAATCAGTGCCAAAATTATCAATTCAACAACCATTCTTTATTCCTCATATATTCTCGGTTACTGTAAATTGCATCATTGTACTTAATGGTATCATCAGGCTCATAATCTGTAGAATATACCATCCATCATGCTATATTTCATCCACTTCTACCATTCAAAAGAATGCATTAAACAAAATACTATATCGTCGCATATTTTCCTTTAGTTATAATTAACATTAGTTTCTAAATTTTAATCTAAAAACTCTTGCAGCTATATTATATCTATCAATAGATTTCTGTCCCGGCGTCAATTTATCGACAACTTCTTGAATAAAATCTGATATGGAAAAGATACAAATATAAATAACTAATATTAAATAGGCTGCAAACTCGAAAAATGAAAATCAAGCGTCGAGTTGAGTAATTTCAGCTATTATTCCATCAATAAATTATTTGTTTATTTTCTCAGGAAGATCACAAAATCGCAGCTTTCTTTACGATCGCGTGATGTTTGACATTAAAAATATTTTATTCCACGTGTAGTTTGGTCGTGAAAGCGTAACAAACAGACAGACAGACACACTTTCTCATTTAATATATTATTATGGATTTATTATTTGTTAGGAAACGCAGGTAAAAATGACAGGTGATATGAACTGTAGTGATATTTTAATCTAATTAAATAAGCTTTAGAATTCTTTAAGAAAACAATGAAAACATTGCCAAACGATATTTAAAAAAAAAACAAAAAAAATGCCAAAGTAATTACACCGTTGCCTAGCAACTCATCAGTATCAACTCTAGTATCATTAAATTTGAATTATTTTAAAATTGTCTGCGTGTCAACTTTTTATTAAATTTTGAAAAATTAATAAAAGTTTCAGGAAAAATGTCGCAGATATAAAATTGATATCATAAAAAAGGCAAATTTTTGAACTTTTAGATTGTATAAAAATAATTTTCGGGGGATAATTTGCTCCGAACTTACAGCGGAAATACAGTTTCGGTTACTTTTTAATTAACTGACTGTTTCATTAACGTTTCCGCTTTAAAAAGTTGACAGTAATCTTCCCCTTGTCTTAATTAATAAGTGTTCAAAGTTTGGTTGAAATCAGTGCAGTAGTTTAGGAGGAGATGTGGAACATAGATACAAACATACATAGAAACATACATACAAACATACATAAATAACCACAGTGACTTTTATTTAAATTAAGATAAGATAGCTTTTTCCAAAAATTTCCCAAATCCTTGCTTTTTACAACAAGATTTTAAACATTCCCACTTTTCATTTAAATATCGCTCTGAAAAGCTTCCTCACTTGTATAGATGCTTATTTCAATAATTATTTAGCCAACAAAGACATAGTGTTTTTCTCAGTGTAGTCATTTTCTCAGAAAATTCTAGTTGTCGTAGAATGATGTAACCCATCTTGCAACCTTTTAGTTAAAAAAGGACAGTTTGAAGAAAATAATGGCTTGAAGCATGTTCAGATTAACTATTTAAAATTAAAATCCATAATAATTATTTACCCTTAGCATTTTAAAATTTATTAGATAGTCTTTTTCAAAATCTTCAAACATCGTTTTGTCCAGCAAAATCTTAAACATGCACATTTATAAACGAAATGTTGCTTCCGCACATATTTAATTCAAACGATATAACTGAAACCGTTGTTTCCGACTTTAAACCAACTCAAAAGTTCCACCGATTCAAAGGTAAACAATTCTTCAAACTTGCGAGTATCAAATTCGGCCCGATTTTGCGTCCACATAAGCGTAATATACAGTGGCTCCCAAAAGTGTTCGAACACTTACGATTTTCAATGAAATATGGCTCTATACATTAATTAAAATTAATATTATAGAATAGGTATTTAATAATAAGATCTATAATCTATTCTTAACAAAACTACTTGAAATATTTTAAAAACATAGTAAATATTCAAATTTTTCGTTAAATTAATATTTAGGAGGATATCCTTTACCATCCACAACAGCTTTTAATTGTTTGGGAATACATTTCAATAGTTTTTTTTGTAATTTCTGCATCAATGTTCATCCATTCTCCCATCATTACTGTTTTTAGTTAGTTTTTTGTTTTAATGTCGTGTTTTCATACTCTAACCTTCAGTTCTCTCCAAATATGTTCTATTGGGTTTAACTCTGGCGATGGAGGTGGTGTTTTCAAATTTTGTGACAATTATAGAGACGCCAGAGACGAACGTTGAGAGCCGTGTGCTTAGGATCGTTATCTTGATAAAAAAAAGAACAATGTTGTTTCCCATACCCAAATTTCGGGCTGATAATTCTAAATTGCTCGTAAAATATTTAATTACAGAGCATGATTCATTATGCCATCAATAAATACTAAATTACCTAGTCCTGTTGCTGACATGCACCCCCACACAAGAATACCTCCACCGCCATACTTAACTGTTCCAACTAAGGCCTTGAGATTAAGTTCCTCAGTTTTTCTTCTCCATACCATTATGCGTCTATTGGAACGAAAAATGTTAAATTTGCTTTCATCTGCAAATAAGACATTATTCCAATACGTTTCGGATTTATTTAACATTGATTTTTCGAAGGAAAGCCTAAGCTTTCTGTTTTTCACACTAACAAAAATTTTCTACGGGCAGAACGCCCATTTAATCCAGCTGCTCTGAGAACTCATCGAACAGTTTCAGGTGAAATTGAAGTAGAATTTTTTTTATTAAATTCTGCAGAAAAATTTAAAGCACTGAAACGTGGATTTTTCGCAATTTTCTAATTATAAATCTCTGATCACGATTTGTTAACTTTGCTGGTCGACCTTTTCTTACTTTGTTTTCGATCCGATATTCTTTTTTAAAGCTTTTTAGCACGTACTGCACTGTAGAATGGATAAATTAACTAATTTAGCGATATTACGAACTCATTTTCATTGCTATGATGAAAAATAATCAGTTTTCGAATGAATGCTGATTGTTGTTTCTTTATGACTACGAGCCATTTTTAAATAATAAATAGAATATTACGGTGTAAGCAAGCAAAAATTAAAGCCAAACGATTTTTTAAATGCCACCACAATGCAAAAATAAAAATAAAGCGACACACGATAATTTAAATTATGAATTTATCCGCAAATATTTCAGTGTACGAATACTTTTGTGACATAAATTTTTGTTACTTTTTGATTATTTATTTCTTAAAGATAAAGTTTTACTATTTTTTTTAAATATTTCATGTGGATTTGTTAAGAATAGATTATAGATCTTATTATTAAATACCTATCCTGAAATATTAGTTTGAATTAATGGATAGAGCCCTATTTCATTGAAAATCGTAAGTGTACGAACACTTTTGGGAGCCACTGTATATAGATAGATAGATATACAAGTCAGAGATTCCTTTGCACGCTGCTCTCTTCTACGCAAATTGTATTCAACAGTTCGCAGAAAACTCATTTAAAATCAATAAATTTAAAAAAAAATAACGAATTTTGAGTGTAAGCGATTAGCTCAACCGGTTAAAGGAATGCTCGGCGTCAGGGTTGAGATTGGAAAACAAACTGATCGTTGCCAAAAGGGAGAAAGAAATAAAGGTCTTTTTTGCGCCACGCATAAGCGTTTTATACAATATAGATAGGAATATGAAACGACTTGATGCCATTGAAAATTTCAGGTGGATACTTATTATACATCAAATTCTAAGCAGAGTTGTACAATGCCTGAATTTCAGTGGAAGGGAAAAAAAGGAGTAAATGCTATGTTAAATATCAACAGTACAGGACAAAAAAAACGAAAGTTAATGAAAATAGAGGTAGATGGAAATATTTTGGAAGAAATAGGGACAAAACAACCCAAAAGTTTGTCAAAAATGCTTATAATACTTAAAGCTACTAAATTCTGAAAAGGTGCTGAAGGATGCTAAAACCAGAAATATTTTATTTTTTATACTATTTTTGTAATCTCTCTAAAAATATTAAAAAAATAGTCACTTAAAATTATTTTTGCTCTTTTTTACATTTCTTAGATGTCAGTTCTTTAATTTGGGACTGATATAATTTTCTCAGAAAAAAATATTTGTAGAAAAAAAGGAAGAGAAAATTGGGAAAGTATCTATTCCAGACGCCTAACCATGAAATAAAATTTTATTCGTCTAACGGACGGTTAAAAATTCAGATAGAATGTATACAAATAAATTAACATATTTAAAAAATCCACAAATACGGATAATAATAAAAAAATATGCACATTACTTTCTATCCCTAGAAACTCTAAATACTGACAACCTGGAATGGATTCCTTTTACACTTCAACAAAAAGTAGAAATATATTTCCATGATTTTACTCTGCTGTTTGAAAGTAGGAATTTAATCATAATTATTTGTCACGAACTTCGGAAGAAGCCGATAAGCCAATCAGTATTGAATACGGAGGCTATAACATTTCACCTTCAACCCTACCGTGAGAAACATTGACCGTAAACCACAAGCTGTAGACACCCTGCGAAGTTAATGGATATATTATCACCCCTTAACTAAAACGATCTGAAAATGGCCAAGTATACCCCCTCTCCCCTACCGAAGTACAGATCTTTGAAATGGAGCTTAACGAGCTTTTCCGCACAATGGATTTTTGAAGTGTAAAACTGTTGTCTATTTTGTTTTGAGAAATGTAGCGTGAGTTGGTTTCCAGGCTGTAAAAATGACTGCAACCTTTATGTTTTCCCACACTAGATTGGAACAACTTCGATTCTTAAGAATCTGAGGAATAAGAATTTTAAAAATAGGACATTTCTCTTATATGTAAATAATTGATTCCTTAATTTTGCGCCCAAAAGTTATGGTGCCCATAGCGCTTCCCCTTCCTGCCCCACCCTAGTTACGCCACTGAACTTCAGAGCAGACAACCCCTCTGCTAAAAGGATTTTGCTTGAAAAGGAGGGGTGACTACTATCGAGAGGTTTTGCTGTGTTTGCAGAACTTTCTTTAATCTATGAAAAAAATAATGTTTCTATAAGAAAATAATTACTGCAAAAAAGCGATGTAAAATAATGATATAATGATAATAATATAACTCACCTCTTGCAAAACAGCTTTAGTTTAACTATATAATCGCAGTAAAATTTCAGAATCATCCGCTGTTGAAAAAAAGTAATACTGTATTTTTCCCTTATCATTGTTTGAGCCTCAGTTCGAGTTCAAAATATCAGACAAACAGGACAGGATGAGATTCTGCGATATAAAAACACGTGCATTTTCCAGGGCATAAGTCTGTTAAGGTCAGTGCACCCCCTTTTCCATGATCTATCGGAAGGAATAATCAAATTACACAATGGGGAACTTCAGCATTATTTAAAAACACATGAAAGCCATCTGTATTTGTAGAAAAAATCATTCTAATTTCAAATATGCAAGTGAAATTTTACAAAAAAATTTATTTATTTAAATATTGAGAGCGAAAGATGCACTGAAATAGCAGGAATCATGATGCAATCCGAAACGCACTCTCATTAGCCGAGTAGATTCTGACGTCAAGGGTGCCTTCCTTCGCATACTTCTCTTTCTCTAGTTCTGTATTCTGCTTTGAATCAAGGCGTTTGTACCAGCTAACATTTTAAAAGTGAAGTTTTTAGCTTTTCTACTATACAGCGTTCAATTTCATAATGGATATTGGTTTTGTACAAGCTAAATCGGATAATTTGAGACTCTATCGCGAATCGTATCGTCAGCCCTTTACTTGAAAATGCCTTGAAAGAATGTGTATCTCTCTGAATGCAACAGAATTTCCAACAATCAGCACTCAAATGTGACACACTATTCTGTAGTATTTTTATGGATCTCTTTGAAAGCTTCGGAACAAAGCAAGCTACTCACTTTCTATCAGTAAAATCCTGATCGCTTACTTATTTTATTACAAGGGAAGGAATACAAATGTTTTGTCAGTACATGTGTCTGTAATTATTCAGTTCCGACAAAGAAACTGGACACAAAACGCCGGCTCGTAAATTATCTCATAAGAAAAGTTGTTTTGACCTTCCCTGCAGTTACCGGAACAGGGCTCTATATTATACAGAAAAGGATTTGCCTTAGAAAAACGGATAGGTTTTC
>BGPR01021444.1:0-21092 GCA_013235015.1 Araneus ventricosus
TCTGGATGGAATTGTTCACTGGTGAGTTTGTTAATTGTTCTTGTAAGATTTTTTTTTTCCCGAACATTTTGAATGGGGTGATTGCAGTGTCTGAATTTATGGATTTAATACTGTATTTTTACAATTCTAAACGTTAGGATACGTCTCTTTATAAACTGTGGAAATAATCGAGCCTGTAGCTAGTGAATTAATATTTCAGAATTGCAAAAGAGTGAAAGGGAAAATTACTTTTTTGAAAAATACTTCAATGTATTAAAATGCAGAAAATCCGAGGAATATTAAAACTATAGATTTGCGGGAAAAGTAGGAATATTGTAAAGAGACCCTTCCATGAATTATTCTAGGTTTATGGTCGGAATGTTCCCCCTCTCGCACGCTTTAACGATATCCGTATTTCATTAAATATATACGCTTCAGACATGATACAAGTATTTAAATTTTGTTAGACATTTGCAAGAACTTTTATTAAGCTTCAATACAAATCTAAAAATTGAGATAAACCTCAATCTTTCGGCTAATTCATTAAATTAAGGGTTTTTTGAAATAAGGTTAGAAACTAGGATTTAAAGAGAAACCATGAGAAATTTAAATGGAAAACTTCAGAATTTCCTCATTGAATTTCACAAGCTAAGGCATAACATTTAGCAAATACCCGAAATTTCTCAATGTATTTCAAATGTGTGTTCTATGTAAAGAGAGGACTTTGAACCAGCTTGAATTGAATGGTTGGAAAGAAAATAGAGAAATATAACTCCATCAACTTATCTTTCTTGAAATTATAAGTTAAAATTAAATCAGCCGAACGAATACCTTCAGTTTATTCGAAAAGTTTTCAGAGGATAAGTAATTAGTGAGAACTCAAGGATGCCATCAAACACCCAGAAAAAAAAGTGTAATAAATCTTCATACTTCGATGAGTGTCGAAATTTTTTCCAATGTTTGGTGGTTTCTACTTCTTACATTAATTACATCCTAAAAATTATGAAACATTTTCACAGATTTTATTTTAAAATGCCTTACATAATTTCATGAATTTACTTCCGAATAAGACAAATTAACATTCTAGTTCTTTTATCATCAAGTTCGGTTTTTAAGTTGTCCAGAAAAAAATTTAATTCCAGCTAGTTTTGGGAAATTAAAATGTCTGCTATATTATTAAGGACGCAAAACCTTACTCATATGAGTTAGGAGGATGGCTCGTCTTGCTCGCGTACGGAAATTGGAATAGAAAGCTGCAATTAAGCCATCTCTAGGGTTTCATCTCTAGCAATTAATTAAAGGTAAAAAAAAGTCCCATGATACTGGAATACGAGTGCTCTTTCTGGTACGCGCGTGGATAAATATAAAAAAATAAATTCCATGCATTATTTGAAGTCTAGAATTAGTCCTGATCAAATTTCGTGCATAAATAGGAATACAGAGCATTCTTTGCAGCTAAGAAGGTCGCAAGCAGAAAAATGTAACCCCTCCTCTAACGAACGTGCAAAGGTGGAAAATGAGAAAGCCTGGATGGATGGCACCATCTTTCAAATCCCACATTTCTTCGTATCTCCCCAGATATGAGAATGCGTTTGTCCTAAGGACCCTCTCTGTGAGAATCATTGCTGTCTAAAGATTTTATTGTAAACAACTTTGCAGACAGGTGTGGTTTGTGCTACACTGGTTTCTAATAGACTCGATGAGGAGATAGAAAGCATCTCTTCCCTGCAATGGGAATGGTTTGCGGATCCTAGGGTTCGATTCAAGGACAGGGCTGTGCTGAAGGACTGGGAATAGCAGGCTAAAAAAATGATAATTCTGACTGATCAAAACCAAGTGGTTTAAATGATAAAATATAGAATAATGATAAATATATACACATAAAGTTGGTTTCGGAAAAAGATAAATCGTCAGTATGGAGGGGAAACTAGTACTTTTCTGGCCCTCCTTTCAATTCTTATATTTCGAATATAAGTGTTAGTATCATAGAAGATTGGCTTTTAGGAATGAGATGCTAACCGATAAACTCATTCAATCATAAAACATTTTTCATGAAATCGCGTAGGGTCAGGCTGCATACCTAGCCTTAAGGATATCAGGACCCTAAGGGTAGGGAATCTTGAAAACTTGCTATAAATACTTTTTATAATTCAATGTACGCGAAATTAAGATATTAGATTATAACTACTGAATTGAGAACGTTTTACACAAATATTAATCAAGCTTATATTAAAATTAAATAATATGGTTACGATAAAACGGAGTTGTCATTATTCAACGAATTTAATTTATGAACCAGATTATGTCACCACATTAAAAGCTAGTTATTAAATTAAATTAGTTCTCAACATTTAAATAACATACAAACAATTAAAATATTAAAAAATGAAAGAAATACAGCACAGCAATGGAAGTGTAAACATAGCAACGTCATTAGCGCATTGAAGAAATGCCGGTCTTTTTTTTAAAAAAAACAAAAAACAGAATAGCATCAAAATGCGAGGTGGGGGGGGGGAATGTTCTAAACAAGAAATTGAGGAGCCTAATAGACTTTACTTGGTTTTTCTAATATTTAAAAAAAAAGTAAAAAAGAATATAATTTAGGAGAAATTCATATCAAGAAAGGAAGACAAACTCAACAGTAGTGGCGAAACTTTAAATAAAACTAAACGATAACAAATAGTTCGAACAAAAAAGCTTTTTTCTTAAAATAATAAATAAATCTTTCTTTCTCTCAGACGAGGAAAAAATAGATGAATTAATTTCAATTAATTTTGAAATTTTAATAAAATAATTATTTCCATTATTTTATTAAAATAAATTTTATTTTATGATATAATTACTAAGAAACAATTTTTAAATAATTATTCTATATATTTGAATTTCCAAAATTGCCGACAAACTCCACGCACCAGAAAACAGATCCCAACTACAAAATTTGCTTCTGTCGGTCACGACATCGAAGTTGCAATAGCTTTTGAGTATCCGCATCCCCCAAATTTTTAGGATCAAGTATCTCCTAAATTTTTAGGATCAAGTATCTCTAAATTTTTAGGATCAAGTATCTCTAAATTTTTAGGATCAAGTATCCTTAACTTGATGTTTACTAAATAATCTAAAAATTGAAACACTTATAATTAAGATACTGCATAACGTTCTGCATCAAATTATAGTTAGAAATATGCTTCAAACTCAGAAATATCTTAATTCGTGATATTTTAATAGTAAACTTCCTATGCACTGAGGAATGAAAAAGTCAAAATTTACTTTTGGATCCTTAAAACATATTTACCTACACACCATTCTGATGACTTTTCCGATTGGAATAAAAATCATCTCCAATAGAGTATGCGACTAAAGGTCAAATAAAAATGTCACACACAAATTGCCAATCACCTCACAACCTGAGAAAATCCGGTACTCAGATATTCAATAGCAATAATTTGTGCCTGTGGACTAAGTAGAACATTTAGAGTGGTATTAAGATAAGGCAAAATTATTTAAAGATAATTTAAAACAATTTTCTAGGAGTTTGTTGCAAATCTCTGACATCATGAAATTCACTTTGTAAAACTCAATAATTTTGCATCTAATAGTAAGTAGACGAGTAACAAGATCGTTAATTAAGAGTAATGAGGATACTTTATTGCATCTAGGGGTTCTTAAACTTTGACCAATCGATTATAGTTCGATTTATTCAGCGACCCCATAAATAAAAGAATTTTTACGCGCTCGCCAAATCTGCGTAAAAATAGAAAAAAAATTCTTTAATTAAAAATTAACTTAAATAAAAAGAAATAAAATATTCTTATTTGTAAAATTTTTCAGATTCAACTTTTCTTTCTCAATTCTTTTCGATTACTAATCCTGATAAATTAGACGTTGCTAATTCTCTCTATTTAATGAACCTTTTTAAAAATATAATACTCCTAAGTCATGTACTGTTATAAAAATATAAGCATTAAATAATTTTTAATGGAAATGGTCGATATAAAACTGAATGACAAATTTCAGATTTTTTAAGCGCTTATTCATTCTAGAAGGTCGGCGAAATTCTTAAACATAAAGTATGAATTTGGAATCGAGGAAAAACTTATCCGATTCCATTCTTTTCGAAGAAAGATAAATCACCACCTTGATTTCTCCTTTGCAGCGTCATAGCGTGTATCTACACAACGTATTCTGTTTCATTTGGAAGCGACGATTCTCAAAATGACTATAAGATATATAGGATAGAAATTCAATGTTTCTCATAATTTAAGCATTTGAAATAAGGAATCTGAAATAATGTATCTAAAACTATTTTTAAAGGTTTTCCCCGCTTCTAAATGATGGTATTTTTCGAGTATAATTTTATTTTTAACTACAATGGACTTTCATATTTATAGAAATTATATGAAAAAACGTAAATTTTATTATAAGTATCAGCATTCCATGTAGCGACTCTAGTTTCAATTTCCTTAGCATAAATATTCTGTGTTAGTGATTGAATAAACCCTATAAATTCAGCAACTACACCAATTTTTACTTTCTCGTATACGAAGTATACAAAGAGAAAGTATTGTAATCGTCAAAAAATTCGAACTCGAGCTTTTGACGAATCTCCACGTTTTAGACCTCCCCGAGTCCGAAAAACACAATTTTGGAATCATGTCTGTCTGTGAACACGATAACTCGAAAACTATTAGAGCTACGGGGATGAAATTTGGTATGTGGTCTTTAAACATAATTTGTAGGTTTCTATCAAATTTTGGACAAAATCCGTCCACGGGAAGTCTGTCCGCGAACGCAGGACCGCACGTATTTGGCGCGAGGCTATTTCCGTCTTGGTGCGCTCTAAAGGAAACTATTGTATACTGGGTTTTAGTAGGTTCGAATTTTTTTTTATCTACGCGCGTAGAGATAGGGTTGCCAATTGCCAAGCACTGATACGTGGGCGTTTAGGTGCTAAATAAATAAAACATGAAAACACTGGGTACGTAATAGCTTATTTTACTCTGATAAAAAAAAATCAATAAAGTTTAAGCAATCTAATAAAATGAACGCGTAGAATAATAAAAAAAGATGAGAAGCTAATCATTTTTAACCCAGTCACACTTTAAAGCTGATTTTACTTTTTTAATTGTTACCATTTTCCTTTCAGGCATAATCATAAAAGTGGGCGCAGGTCATTTTAAAATTATAATGACTCAGAGTTTAGGAAGCAAACGGGACAAATAGTATACGGGACGTATGGCAACTCTAGTCAGAGGGAAAATGACACCTTTTTGGGAAGTATAGGAGAAAGTAGGGACCACTCCCTCTGGTTTTTATTATTATTATTTTCCCTTCATTGACTAGACCAGGAGTAGAAGAGATCTTGTGAAAGGGACCGGATGTGAGGAGAGGGAGTGAGAAGGAGTGTCCTTGAAATAGCTTTGTCATCCCCCTCATCCCAACAGAACCACTACCCTTGTATAATTATCATAGACATGTGTATGGGGGGAAGGATTTCTTTTGGAAGCGCATAGCCTCAAAGGGCTTTCATCTCCCATTAACTGGAATGGGTTATGGTCCAAGACAACTCAAGAATGTTATACAGTGGAAGATATGGATGGTATTCTTCCGCCGAGTGAAATAGTCCTCCAATTATCATAATGTATTTAAAAAGTAATTGACATATTTGAACAGAATTTTGCTTTAAATAACAAAAACCGATATTCTCTGCAATAAAAATCTATTTTCAGAACGTATGTTATTACATTTCATAAATCTTTTTTTCCCCGCCTTGAGTCTGAAATTACGTGGAACCAAAACGAGCTTAAGCATTGGGGGAAAAGGCTTTTTTTTCCTGTCTCTTCGGATAGTGACACGACATTTTTAATTTGCACCTGAGTGAAAGAGTTAAAACAAATTAAGAAGATTTTTAAGCAGTTAAAAAAGATATGAAATTAGTTTTAAGCAATGGTACTGGTGAATATTATTAAAATAAAACAATGAAAACAATAAATAAGTTTTTACCTAGCGTTTTTTTTCTTCTCTCTGATGAACTTAGGATATACATTTCCTATCTAGGCGCTCTTGCCTCGGATGTTTCAGTCAGTTGCCGAAAGTGCACACAACGATGGAGAGCAGCTCTTGGCCATCGTCGATTACGATTTCCGCGGGGGTCGTACGATGAAATGTTTAGAAGTGCGGTATTAGTACTTGCGTTTATTTTCCTAAAAAATCTTTTTGCGATGCGTTTGAAGTATTCCTTTATAGTGGGCAGGCACAGGTCCTTCCGGATGTTGTAAATTCGTTGTTCCGGATGTCCTTAAAAATTATTTTAAAATTCGGATTAGATTTTTATTTATTTAATTAAAAAGCGAAAATTAAGCTATTTTTAGACATTTTTCGCCAATGACTTCTGAAATACTTATCGTGCGAAAACTATTTTTACTCCACCTTAAAGAACAAAAAATTAAATTTTTAATGATAGCAATTTAATTTTCTCAAACTGTAATCCACGCTTCAAAATTCACTTTAAACGCCATTTGTAACAATGTTTTCTATTGTTATAAAATCAAATTTATCGTGTCATTAAATCCTGTGTTCACGTGCCTCTACCACAGTTAAAGTTGAGAAAATATTGTTTTCTTTGGTCATTGACTCCAATGTAGACTTCTGACTTCAGCTGCAATTTTTCGTAACTTGCACTTAACTTCCGTTTTTATTTCGTGTCTATTAATATGCCCTCAAATATCCAGTGACGTTAGTTTAGTGACTACGTGATGTTCCGCTTAAATTTCACAAATTTTTGAATTATCCTAAATAGCGGCGTATTGACTGGTATGCCGCAGATGCCAGTTTCAGACTAACATTACAAGAGACAAAACTTTACTGCTTTTATGCCAGTTTTTAAAGCAAATTATGATTAGGGGCGTGAAAATAATACCAGGCCCCGAGGGCCATTTGCGCTTGATAAGCAAATAACGACTGGTGTAAAAAAAAATCATATTTCCTGGGCGCAACTTGCCCACGTTGACAAAACGTTAATATGCTTGTGTCACTTTTTAAGGTCATATGCAATAAGGAGTAAAAAAAACCCATGTCCAAAGTGCCGTTACGCAAGTTAAGCCTCTTATGATGAAGAGGGGGGGGGGGGCAAAAAAACATACTTAGACCCGAGGTTCACTTTTCCTCGGTACGCCACTGTAAGTACGTAAAGTCATTAAAGTTTAACCGAGCCCCGTTCCTACCGAAGGGAGAGGGCTTAGGGACAAAAAGAAGGAATGGTAGATCTGGTCAGTCACACAAACACCAAAAAGAAGGGAATGGGGAGCCATAAAATGCATAATACTGTCCTACTACCACGAGAAACACCCTAGACACCAGACATGCCGGTGGCTATCGCTATGGAAGCGGGATGTTTCACTGCATTTTGGGGGGGGTGAAGGAAAGGGCTTCATTTCATTTGGCGTAGATAAAACCGGCGGAAGTCTCTTTGTACTTCGTTCGAAAACGAAATCCCCGCCTAAAGGAAGTGCGCTTAGTTTGCAAAATATTGCGGTTGATGTTCTATCCGTATCCCTCCTTTCTCCGACTCCTCTCTTGGAGGCAACCCTGCTCAAGGTGTTTTCTCCACTCTGTACGAAGTGTTTTTGTTGTCTTCGCGGCAGTGATGGGAAGACGGAATTCCATGGGTTGTCAGAATTGAGGTTCAAAGTACAGTGACAAAAAGAAGAGGTCAGTTTAGCTGCTGGCCGAGAGGTCAGAAGCACAGGAGAGGGCAAAAGAAAATCAACGAAAGACGTTACAGTGAAGAACTGTTTTATTAAGTTTAAAGTGTTATAAGTATTTAGACTTGAAAATATTTCTACCCTGAGCAACGCCGGGTACATAAGCTAGTATGTAATAAAGAAAAATGACACCTAGAGTTAGATAATTACAGAAAAAAACAATTTCAAACCTGCAGTCCGAAGCATTGGTGCATGATAATGTTTTAAGCTTTATTGCATCAGCCATTGAATTCTATGCATAACGATTTTTTTATCATGCAATTTTCAGAAAGAATGTCCGTCCGTTTGTCTCATAACAACTTTTTATAATGCTTGTTTCTTGCCTTTTTTCCCAATGAACGATTTTCGCATCACCCAATTTGCAAATAATAACGTGTATCGATCGATTACCCTATTTCAAAGAGCCAAAGCCACCCAAAACATATAGACATGTAGCATAGACCCTTCTTTTCTTTTGTGAATAGCCAATCGGACTTGAACAATCTTCACTCGAATACTAATTCCACTATGTGTGTTTTCGGCTTTTGTGAAGGTCTCTTACTTAGAAAGCCTGTATTCAACTGATCTATATATTAGGCTATGAGATTATATTCAGCTTTAATAATAGACAGAAGAAACTTATATGTTTTAACTAAATTTTAATTGCTCTAAGATTGTTTTCAAACCATTACTTACTTTATTACTTCTATTATGATAAATTCAAAAGATAGCAATTCTTAAATGTTCTCGGAGACATTGTTATAAAATGTTTCTTGCACAAGTTGTAACTTTTGTTATAAATTGAAACTTATTACCTTTTTTATAAATGCGAGTGAAACAGTTTTATTTAAACCTTTAAAGTCTGTATGAATAATTGTTGGAGAATAGTTATAATGTTACTTAGTATATTTAATTTATTTTATCTTTTAAAATATTATCCACTTATCTTAATTCATTGTGTGCAAAATTCGCATAGTATATTTAGGAAGCAGTGTATTTTGTTTAGTTTTGTCTCATTATAACTTTAAATTCTTTTAAAATTTAATTTATGACATATGGGTATTTTTGTAGTTTTTAAATAATGAAATTTTATAATTATGTAATTTTAATGAGTTGTTATTCTTATGTACAGATTTCAACTATATTCTGTTTGAACTGAATAAATGGAGTCTGCCTGGACTTCTGAAACAGCGAACTATGGCTAAATGCATAACCTGTGAGATTGAACACATGGTCCTCTCCAAAGATAAAAAAATTGACCATATTGCATCTTCTTCCGTAAAATTGGAGCGGCCTGATGGCCAGTGAATGTAATAATTAATCCTCTCATCAAAAGACAAATGTGCTCTTAAAAAGACGATCAGGCTTTACTGAAACTTCTGAAAATTATGTTACAGATAGAGATACCTGTTGTCATGATTTTGTGCGTGAAGTTATTGAAATTGGTTTACCTTTTAATTAAATGCTACTGATATATTAGCAAAAAGTTTTAATGCCAATAAATCACAAGGTTTTTTCATAATTTGACTGGTTTAACTTGTTACCTCTAAGTAATTATTTTCATATATATTTATTTTCAAGGCAGAGTGTGTTAATTACGTGTAGAATGCAATATGTTTGTTTGGTAATACTACGTTTATTTGGAAAATAAACATTGAGAGGGGGATTGTTAGATTAATAAAATCGTTAAGATTGAGAAAATTAAAAGATTATATGAAGATTGTCCAAAGAATATAAACGTATAAAGTGCTTTAGAGTAATTATAATTTTTCATAGTTAAATTTGAGGAATTTTTATAAATTTATAACTGCTAGGGCAGAAAAAAAATAAGCAGACTTTAGTGTTTTTTAATTAAATTCATATCCAAAAATTAAAGAACTTTAGAAATAATTTTTTACAGCTTATTATTTTATTCTAAAACTGTTTCTTTGTCAATTTAGTTAAGTGAAAAACATAACCTCCTGCCGTATTGTGACTCTGCAGTTTTTTTTAAAATACATTTTTGCATCTCGTAGGAACTTTCCAAATGTAAAAACTGAAACAAAAGGAAAACACCAAGCAATCCTATGGCTGAACCAATACACCTAATGATATTTTTTTAAAAAATGAGTTCTTAAAAAAATTCAATTAACGGGAGATTTAGTCGAGAGACGCATTCAGCTTTACGTCAAACTTCTTAAGCGTTACATCAGTAACTGAATGCTGTTGTAATTATTTAAATATGTCTTAGATATGGCTAGGAAATATTCAGACAGACAAACTTGAGTCATGTTTTGGTCATATAACATTTTTCTACATATTTACATTTTAACTCAAAAATTATTCAGTCAAAAGTAGGAGCTTGAATTTTTAAAAGTTCCAAATCAATGTAATTTAGTGCTAAAATTGGTTGAATAGCTGTTAATTTCAAAAGACATTTGGGTTTTTCAGTTAGTAGCTATAGTTGAAATCGGCTACTAATATGTTGTTTAATAATTATTGCAAAATTAAAAACAAAAGGGCTCCAAAACTATGAAGTGGATATTGGAAATCCTCAGCGAAAGCAAGACCACCAGTTGTCTCAGAAGAAAAAAACCAAATTGAACACACACTAATTATTTTATTTCATGACAGATTTTTTAAAAAATGTCAACACATGGTTTTTTTGCATGTGATTTACTTGTATTTTGAAATGAAATGTACTTTATGATACGACACACCCCTGTATTCAGAGTTTAAGATCTCTGGTTTGCAGCAAATTAAATGCACCGACAAGTTGTATGTATATATAAGAGTTTAAAGCTGAATGTGTCATCTGTTGAAAAATTTGTACACATTGTTTGTATATAATAAATTTTTTTTTTTGACAATTCATGAAGTTTGTAAATTATTTATATGTTTCTGTATATTTTAACATATGCAGCCAGAAAAAAAGAAAAAAGCTAAGTTCTGTGTTTTTCAATTCATATCTAAAAACTAAAGAATTTTATAAATAATTTCACAGCTAAATATTTTTTATTTTTATTCTAGAACTGTCTCTTGGTTAATTTGCAATATTATATAAAATTATTTAAGTTAGCAGTAAAGATTTCAACTGTATCTTCAGTGTCATTGACATCACTAATTTAATAAATAGCATTTGGTGGAAAATAAAAAGATAATCACCTTGATTTAAATGAATTTGAAGGACACAAAGTGTTAAATTATGCTTTTTAAAGTAAGTGATTAGATTCTTGACAAAATATTCTTAAAAAGCTGTAAAATTCAGATATCTGGAGAAAAAATGCATTGCAGATTGAAATATTACAAGTCTTTTTACAGAGACACATCAAAATAAATTACCTTTATTTTATTGAATTGTATTAAATGTTGCACTAAAATTAGAAAGTATATTTGAAAGAATTGCAGATTTTATAAATATTGAAAAAGGACAAGATTTAACTTTTTCTAATGTTCGAAATAATAGAATAGTATTACGTCTGATTAAAAGTTTTGTCAGTTTTATAGAATATTTATTTAAATTGGATCAATTTTGTAATATTAAACTATTGTACATAACATACAAGATCTTTTTATTAATAGTTGCAGTTGAGTTTTCTTTCTGAAGTAGGAATTCAATTTATTGAGACGAGTTTGAGAATTTCTTTACATTGGAATTCCATCAATATACGCCTCAAAGAGAGAGGTTACAATACAGTAAAGTGTCTCACTGGTAGTTGATACAATTATAAATTTGACTATTTTTAGCTTGTATGTAATTCAATAAGTATGACATTGAAAAATGAGCAAACGATTGTCATCAGCTATATGAATAAATCGTACATCAAGCTGTGATTTTAATAACATGCCTTGCATTCAATTATGTAAAATAATTGATGTAAGTGCCCAATCTGGTTGCCTTTGGTTAGTTTAGGATTTTTCAAATATACTTTCTTAAGAAATATGAAAGTTATTCAAGTGTACTTGTTACTACTTTAGCCTAATACAATGAACATTTTATCATAAGATTTCTGTATGTAAAAATTTTCAAGAAAATGATTTTTTTTTCAATTAAAATTAGAAAAAATGTTTTTGTCCGTTATGGTGGATGAGAATGTATATTCAAAATTACTTACTTTTTTACTCTGTGAAAGCAAAGGTTTCAAAATCACTTTGGAAAGAAAATAATTGCAAATGTAATATTTTTTAACAGCTGAGCAGAAAAAGAAGATATATACATATGATAAAATGGTACTACACCAGCTAATTTTATAAAATAAATTACACTTCCTTTTTTTTGTTATTTGAAAAAGTTTTATTTATTGACTGTTAAAAGACTATATCATAGGATAAAGATTCTGTATCTACAGAGGCTGTTTACAATCTTCTTACACATTTTTTTGGTTCTTTAAAATGTAATCACAGAACTACTTTACATTTTTTTTTTTTGTATTTTAAATAATCAATTTGATAAGCCTTATTTTTATCAATCTTTCTACATCGTAACTTCCATGATAATGTCTTTTTTAGTATCGGAAGAGGTATTTTGTTGCATTCCTCTTGAACAGCTTTTCAAAGCCTACAAAGGTAGGTCGACATTAGGATAATGTGCTTTTTAAATGTCAAAAAATGCATTGGTGATATAAACATTAATAGGTGGGGTGTATTTAGCAGGAAAAGCAGTGAAGGGTACAGTCTCAATAGCCATTCCTTGTTTTATTTTTCCAGTAAATTAACAGTGGATTGTGATGTGTGGCTGCTTGCTTTATCTTGATGCAGTTCTACTGTGTGATGGCATTGTGGAAGAAGATATACTTCATATTTAAAAACTGGGTTTAAAATATAATCCTGATATTATATGAAGTTGATTTTGACATTTTCCCCTACTCTCTTTTATTTTGCCATTACATGAGAGACCAGAAAGAAACATAAATCCATTAGAAAAACTTTCTGCATATTCTTTTAAACTAGGTTTCAAGATTTTTTTTCCACTTTGATGATAATAAATTGATCCTTTATCCTTGCAGTCAGTCTTGCCCAAACGTCACCTATCTTGACAATTTTTCTCCTCACAAGTGCTTTTTCAGAAAGAATTCTGCATCAGTGATATATGACATGGAGAAAAACGATTAACATTGTGTTCTTTCGCATTTTTAAGAATCAAACCATTGCTAATTATCTGTTTACAGTTGATATTGAGACGATTTTGCCTTTGAGTTGGGGGAGGGAGTCACTTTAAATATCTCGTTTTGCAATATTCGAAATATTTGGGGGTTTTTCCCCTTGGATACGTATTTGGAACAATATCTCCAATTAAAACCAGACGTGTACATTTTTTCCTCTTTTATTAAAAATATTACCTATCACAACTTAAGATATTGAAAAATCAAGGCTTTCACAGCATCATTCAATAACTGAATAAAAACAACTCTCTTCGGAAAGTGCAAAGACATGGCCTTCCATCCATCGCTTCTTAAAAAGCCTCAATTCGCATGGAATACAAAAAATTTATGTCGGTGAAGATAACGTATTTCAAAAATTTAATTGAAAATAAATTTTTCCATGGAGACAAATATTTCCAACAGCGAAACAAAATCGTCTGAAAAGTTTTCGAACAGACTTTGCATTACGAATCATGCTCCACTATTAAAACTTCTCTAAGTGTGCTCAGTTTGACTTTCAACCCAAATGCCAGTTATTCTTGTGCTCTCAAATGATTAAATAAGCCACTGAATGTTCCTAATATGGAAAATCATTCAACAAAACAAAGGAAAAAATTTATAACTGTGCAATGACGAAGTCAGACACCTATCTTGTGTCTTGATTCAGAACAAATATATCATTAAGATATTGAAAAAATATGAAACTTTTAGATAATATCTAGAAAAAAAAAAAATAAAACTTCTTGTCTCGATAAACTAATGAAAATCCAGTCGTTTTTAAAAATAGGCATGTATCACATAAACATGCTGAATCATTCCAAATTGTCAGATTTTTATACCAAACTAGTTTTCAAGATCTTTTAAAGAGTTGTTATCACCGTTAATTATAATTAGCAAACTGCTAAATAAATTTGCTTTATACATGAATTTACAAATTACAAGCCATTGTAGTATTTTATAAAATTAAAAATGTATGCTTTTAGTGCATCATTCTCCACATGTGTTACATAAAAATTAAAGTTGTTATTCTAAGATTCTCAATTCCTTGTAGACTTCATATGTAGAAAATTTGATTTTGCATAAAAAATGTCAATACAAAATTGTCTAGCTTAAATTTGTTTATTAAACTATTTACATACTATAAATCAATACTTTACTTACTGACTATATTTATGGTATTGCAGTTTCACTTATAGTTTACTTTAAAGAACCCTTCAGAATCAGCATTCAAAAAGGTGAACTCTTCTGTTATTAAAAAAAAATTGTAATAAGCTAATATCAAAATTAAAAACTCAAAATCATCTAACTCTCCGTTAGTTGTGCGGGATACAGGTGCCCCCCATTAGTTTTCAAAACGCTGAGCTTTAAATTCCATTCGTTGCTCAGAGGACACTCTTTCAGTACCTGCCCTTCAAATACTCAGGAACAATATCACACAATCATTCATCATTTTATTTAAAAAGAAAAGCAAACTACAGAGAAAACTCCATTTACAGAGTGCAATGAATAACAAACACACATAGAACAAAAGCAATGAGTGAATCAAAAAGATACTTAAAAAAAGTATTAGAAAATAAAAAGTTGTGTACAGAGAGTATAAAAGCTCAAAACATTAAACCATAACAAATTTTGAAAACACATACAGAATTTCAAACGAATACACACAATCAGAAAAATATTAAAAGACACACTAGGCTTTTAAAAGTTGTATATTTTCATATTAATATCATAAAAAAAAAATTGCAAGATTTTTTAAAAGTTAAAATATGAAACCCAAAAACAATTTCAAAAAGAAAAGGATTTAAAAGTTACATACATACACAAAAGCACCAAATCCTTATAAACAGAATGGGAGTTGAAAAACTTGAAGTAAATGCATAAGACAGATAAAAATTCAATTGGGGGCCATCTACAAATGATGCCACGCTTGGAGGGGGTTCGTGAAAGTGCGACAGTTTGTGACAAGTGGGGGGAAGGGGGTAACAAGAAGTGTGACATCACACATTTGGTTAAAATAAAAACATTTAAAATCGGCAGATTAAATTTTGAAGTTATTTTGAAATTACCAGAATTTGAGGGTATTTTTTTAATCAGGGCTAAAACAACTTTAATGTGATTTTTTTTCCACTTATATTCCTTTCCTTTCGAAAAGGGCATTCAGGGTAGGTTCTGAGAATATGGTAGAAGCAAATATTCTTCACCATTAGAGCCCCCCCCCCCGTGCTCACGAATGTCATTAAAACACATAGTTAAAGTTTAAAAATAAAATTTGAAATGTGATCTATAAGGGTAGTACTTTGTTTCTGAATTGCAAGAATATGTTTATGTAATATAGCGTGACATATGACAAGGGGGGGAGCGAAGTCAAAAATATTGAAAGAAAGTGTGACATCATTTATGAACAGCCCCTTGCAGAGTGCATCTATTGATACAGACGCATACATAAACATTAAGAAAGGATGCAGTCACATTCTTGATGTAACTTTATTGATAATTTAATATATCGTTTTGTAAATATAGGGTGTAATATTTGTGCTGAATATAGTTATGAAAATTTTTTCATTGATTGGTGTAGGACATTAAATATAGCTGTAGATAGTGTATATACGGGAACGAACAAAGGGCTATTTACTTAATGAAGAAATGACAAAAAAGCAAATAAAGTCTCGTGCTTGTGCATCAGCAACAAATACTGTCACTACCATGAGCTGGCCTACAGTTGCTAAGAACAGAGACATCATTCAAAAGTTGCTTCCAACTTGCACTGCTCAGCAGTTTCTAATTCGTGAGAAACGTTCAGGTTTCTCAGATTCTGCTGAAAGAAAAACACTTACCATCAGGAATTAATGTAAACACCAGTCTGTCCGAATTGAATTCTGCAACATTATACATCTTTTAGGTCTGGAATTTTAGATTTTGAAATGAATTTGGTTAAGTTTGAGGTTTAATGGCGCAAGAGCCAATATGAGTTTCGGATGTTTCAAGAAAAGGTTAACTTATCGCGATTCCTATTCTTTTTTTCTTTTTGAATTTTCGATAGTAGCGAGAGAATGGAGCCCTATGCTTTTAAATTCGCTCCTAATATCAGAAATGACGCCAAATGTAACAATTTGAGGTTTATTTAAGTTTATGCCGTCTTGAAAAATTACTGTCAGTTAGAGGTGCAGATAATAGAAGAACAAAACAAAAATTAAAAAAGTATAGATAAGAAACAGAAGAATTAAACAATAACGATAGCAATACTTTTTTAATTTTTGTTTTTCTATTATCTGTATCTGTATTCTATTAGAAATAGCTGCAGATGCGCCATTCTATATAATACAAAGAGTCTTAATTAATTTTGACTGATTAATTTAATTAATATCTTTGTTAAATCTTGTTAATTGCAACTGCTAGAGGTGCAGACCTGCAGTTACTCCTAGAACGAACACATCGTTTGAAAGTTGTTTGGAATATTTTAGACTTTTTTTAGAAGATTATTTATTTTTGAGATCCTACTGCAGACAATAATAAAATATTTCTTCATAGAGTAACTGCACAGTTCTTCCCTTTGATATTTATCTGAGTCTGCTCCAACAGCCTCTGCGAATGATCCGCAGGTACCATCACAAGCCAGTTATTTTCTTCGATTGGTAACCTCAAAGTCCGAATACGCCCCCGGGCTTCTTCAGGAAGATAATCTTTAACAGCCATTTTTAAATCTTCACTCTCAGCGTCACCTGGAGTATGCTCGACTAAAACTGTTTTCCACTGATTCACTGCGTCGTGGGATTTGTACTTCTTGGTCTCTTTGTAAACTCCTTCAATATAAGTATATATTCCTTCGATCTTAGCGGCTGCTTCTTTGATCTTCTCCGTAAGCTCAGTATCGGGTTGTCTGTAAGCGTCGACGCAAGACTTCGCCGCAAGCAGGACATTGATGCCAACGCGCAACCAAACAATCAACTCGGAAGAAATGAATTCAGCAATAGCACCTTCGATTGCCAAGGCACCAGCGACCCCACCAGCTAGGAGGCCTACATTCAACACACTTGTCAAACGCAGCGTTGTCAAGGAGCAATCCAAGACAATTCGGTTGTGATCATTCATCAAGCACACCACGAAGACGAAAGTCATCACAGCGGGCGCCAATTCTTTGCCATATTCTTCTATCATCTTTCTGTCTTTGGCCATCAGGTCCATGCAACTGTCCAACACTTGTTCGTAGTGATTCTTAAACTCATCTCCTGTCATATCCTTCTTGTCTCTTACTTCTTCGCTGAATGTCTGCACTCTTTTTTCCATTTGTTCTAAAACTTTCAAATCGACCAGAGAACCGAGTGCTTCCTGTAATTTTTTAGGGCAAGAGAACCACCGCATGGCTGAGTATCTTTTCTTCTCTTCCCTGAGGAGTGCCTCAGCTTCCTCCATCTTCTTATTCGCATAAAGGTTTTCCAAAACTGTGGTACCGAGAGCCACACCGTTTCCCACCGCACAGGCAATTCCTCCTGCAACAGCAAGTGGGGGACATGCTAGACCTGCCACAACTGAAAAGAAAAACAAAGCAATGAAATATTTGGCGTTTAACGTTTGAATTTATCTCTTTAACATGTGATAAGAAGCATCGAAACGACGATATTGTGATTTATAAGTGCAAATTTATGAACGGTTTTCTAACTATGTAAATGCTATCTAAAAAACATGCGAGATGCGAAATAGACTTACAGTCACCTTTATTGGTTTTGTTTCATTTAATATAATTTTAGAAACATGCAATTGAGAATTCAAAAGGTATTAGTGCTATGATAAGAAATTTTCAATAACCTTTTGAAGAAGTTTACGCTACGCCTACGAGTGGATGCATAAAAATAAATAAAATAAAATTAAAAAAAAAACACAAATAACAGAATCGCAATTATTTATTGCCACATTGTGTCACGACTTCCTTATTGAAAATTTTTCTCATAATATTTCGCTGAATATAAAATTTCTTAACATGAAGTTAAGCCGATATTAGAAATACGTGATTAATCATCGCCACATTCTATGGATCAGTGTTTCTACTAGAAATTAGATTGAATAATGCATTCCACTATAGCATCTCCTTTTCTCTATGCTCTTCCTTTAAACAAGACGCAAAACCTTGATCTCCCCTCTAAACTTGATTTAAAAAGAAACTGTAGCATGTCTAATATTATGTGGTAAATTTCTGATCAGTGGCGGCTCGTGGATTATCAACGTGGGGGTGCTGTTACTTACTATCTTACATTTATGACGATTTCTGCATTATTCGCAATTTTTGAAAATTAAGATCAGATTAAGATAATTATTATCAGTTTTTTACTTGATAAAGATGATTTTCATTAAGAAATTTTAATTTAGAAATTACTATTTGTCATTTAATGCCAACTAAAAATTTATCTTTAAATATTTTTTCATAATTTTTTTTTTCTTTCGTTTATAAGGATATTTATAACTGCGGCTGAACATTACAGAGATTCATGAAGTGTAAAGTAAAACTAAATACGCATGTTGTGAAGGTATAGATCTTTATTTACAAGAAAAGTTTTATAATAGAACTAAAATGTAAAAGATAAAGATTTTGCGTCTGTTAAATTTATGATAAAAAATACTGCTGTCGTTGAATGTTTACAAGAAAGGCAGAACTTTTGTTTCCGCTTTTATTTCGAATTTATTTGCACAGTAATCGAATGAGATTGGTTATTACTCTCTCTATGTCATGCATTATTTCATTTTTGCAATTTTTTAAATGATCTCAATGAGCGTGTAAATTCATTCAAGGTTATTAAGTCTGAAAGGAGAGAACCTAAGGAGAAATAAAAGGAACACTATGGGGTGCTTTCCGATTAGGCACACAGACATATAAAGGAAGAGATAGGTACTTCGGATAATGGTAATAAAACCCAGGATATGAAGCAGCTTCTGTTGTCGCCGTAGGAAGAAGAAATGTAGCATCAAGGATTGTTAGATTCGTGACAGGTGGTTCAAAGACAGGAGACAAAATGAAGAGAGGGGTTGAACTGCTGGTCGAGGGGGTCAGATAACAAGGTAGTGGATGAGCGAAAACCGAAAAGAATATACCCCAATGAACCATAAGCCTATCTTGTCAATACAACGACCAAACTTGGCACAGTATTGGAGTAGCACAAGAGGGAGCTAATGACGTAAAAATTATTTTAAAATTCGAAATAGATTTTTATTTATTTAATAAAGTAACGAAAATTAGGATATTTTTAGATGTTTTTCACCAATAACTCCGAAAATATTACAGACAAAAGTAAATATGTTTTATAAAGGTAAATGAATAAATACTCCGAAACTTCAAAAAATTTTTTTTTTAAAAAAATTGGCCGAAAATCAAATTTTCAACGTGTTCGGCTATCTTCGATTACAAATATACATATAGATATATTTACATTTTCGCAACGATATTTTTCATTAATATTTTGAAATGTCCAGTTAATCCTTCAGTAACTCTTACGAATCGTCCATGTTTTCAAAGATTTTTTTTTTTTTTCGAATTTTGAAATGCGTCTTTATCAGATCATATATTATTTACTTTTTCAAACATATCAATTAAATCTCCGTACAATGTTGCCTCGAATTTTAATAAATTGTTAAAAATATTTTTTGGCATAATTTACAACGATACTTTTCAATGTCGCAACGCAACTCAAACCGTTTTCATTGTTTAAACTAATATTTAATTGCATATTTCTCTTTCATTGTTTTAATCCGAGATTTTAATGTTGAAATCAAATGCATATTTTACAAGAAGAATAAGAAAATGAAGATAGTGCCGATAACGTCAAATTAGATGTTACATGACACCGTCAGTTATCTAACTCAGAACAAGTGCAAGGCCATAAAAAGAGCAAAAATTTGTATTTTCTTTACATTCTGAAGTCTTAAACTTTTTTCCCTTTCTCGAACTTACTGAATTATTTTACATATTTTTTTTAATTCATTAAAAACATACACTACGTGCGTGCATTATTGTACAATTCAAATTTTTGGTTAGTATTTTTAAGAGCCAGCAAAGACATTTATATAGACAATGGACAGAACAGGTACAAGATCACTAATAAAACATGGGTTAAATATCTACCAAAATCTGAAATTTAAAATTACGTTGTTAAGAGAACCGTAAATATAAAATGATACAACATTGAATCAGGGATGAGATTGGCAAAAAAGCAAAAAGACTGAAATCATACGCGAGTAAAAAATTTGGACCATAATTTATACGCGAAATAGGTTTTAAGAAGTAAAACATGCAACATGATAAAAATTTTACACTATAATAATTGATAACTTAATTATTTATAACTCATTACGTATAAATAAGAAAAAGAATATTAAATTATTATTAAATCATTCACATTTAAAAGTTAACAAAGAAGTTTAACACATCATCAGGGGCATCAGAAAATACAAAAATTAGACATTAAAACATATTTACCACCTGTACATCACTGAGATGCAACATTCATCCAACAGAAGTCTGGGAAGAATTATATTTAATAGCCTTTTGATAAAAGTTAGCTCAAAAAATAAATAAAAATAAGGACAAATAATTTCTTTTGCTTCATGCAATTGTGTAAAGTGTATTAGCTCTTTATAAATTATAATAATGTATCATATACTGAATTCTGCTTATTTCTTTTAATTTTATACATTTTTGCAAAAGTAACAGCACAATGATTTTGCACCTTATAAAGTGAGAGGGGTCGAGAAATTGTACAGTTACAATGACAGATTCATTTAGCATTATTGTTATTTGAAACCATTTCCTTAACTGTTAAAGAAGTGGTTTTCTTTCTTTTTTTAATTGTGTGGCTTTTGTTGGTAACAGATCTCCATTAACACGCTTCACCCCTTGTTTTGGAGGGCTCCTATCTTTGACAGATTTTTCTTCACTAAAGGATGTGTTTGCATCCTCTGCAAGTTTATTTTCAGTAAAGGCTAAAGTTTTTCCACAGTCTTCATTAGTATCTGTCTGTTTAATTGCTGGCATAGTTGTCGGGATTACATTATCTCTAGAATGCCTAGGTAAATCATCTTTTATTTTTTTATTTGAGAAGATTTTTTTAATGCCTTATTCTCTGCTTTGTTGATGCACATTTGCACACGTTTTTGTTCCATTTTTTTATTGTTATTATTTCTTTATCTTGGTAAGCCTTACAAGATGATCTTAAATTTTCAACTAGTTTTTTTTTTCAACATGTGTATGCATTTTTTTTTTTTTTTTTTT
>BGPR01021445.1:0-26472 GCA_013235015.1 Araneus ventricosus
TTTTTTAATTACGAACGAATTATTTCTATTTCAATCCTATGATAAAAAAACACTTCTACTCTAACTAGACTCGCAAGAGTCGCAATATTTCTAGAGCCTCAACTTCGGTACTTTTCCCTTTTTGGTATTATAAAAACTCTCCGCGTCTGCGTAATTTCCTCTTTCGTAATCATGTAACGCACTGAGCAAGTCACGGCGTTTTAGGCGTAATTCATCACTCCTGGCCAGGGCTTTATTATTTCAATAATCTTTTAAAAATCTTTATCATAGAGTACTCTATATCTAATCTTATTATGCCTTACTACTGGAATAAATAGTTTTGGCTTTAAACGACTGCATCTTTTTTGAATTTGGATAAACACAGCATCAATGGAAATGTTGTTTCATATATATATATATATGTATATTGAATAGGAAACAGCCAATAATTGATCTAAGTATGAAAAAGATATATTTTCTTAATAGAAAAATTAAACTTCTATTTTAAAAATAGGTAAGCGTACATGTAGCAAATTATTTTTAAGCTAAACTCTATGGTAGAATACTTATTTCTGTTCCATTTAATAGACAAAAATAATTGTCTACTAACTATTTCCTTGTCCTCTAAGCTTTATAAGAACTCACTGTTCCAGATAGTGTTTTTCTAAATGACACATGCAATCCCTCAGACAAAGAACTTTTTTTTTCCACAAACGCATCCTCCAGAAATTTGTTTTAATTGTTACTTTCAAAACAAGAAAACTCAACACCTGCGCATTCCTGGCGATAGCAGCAGCCATAAAGCTACTCCTGCCCTGCTTGTTTTTCCCCTAATAGCAATAACAAGACGTTATTAAGAGGAATCCATTGGGAATTCCTCTTGTCCGATGTCGACATCATAAAAATCGCAATTTCTTGTTCTTATTATAGGTAAGCCAACTGTTATTAGAGCAGATAGCTCTTTTGTCCTTCCTGAGGGCAGCGAGTCAATGGCTACTGATGTACAGCTAAAACTTGAAGAATAAAGTTCTAGACAGATGACAAAGAAATAGTAGTAGGTGTTTAGGTTATTTCTGAAAAATTTAAGTAATAGTTTCGTTTATATAAATACCAGTTGAAAAATAAGCATGATAAATAACAAATTGAATCTACAGGTTAAACGTTTCTCGCGTTCGTTTCTCTGTCGGTAGTATTCTTCAAACATATTCGTAATGATGCCGTTTGGTTAAGGGCTCTACTGGTTTTATAGAAACCAAGCACATCAGTACAGATAAAACAGTTATGGTCGAGTTTTCTGGTTTGTTTATTTACATTAGAAACCTGAACTTCTTTGAAGGTTGCATTGATTTAACATTACACTGGAATGACGTAGGTACGGCATTTTAACGTGAATAATCAATACAAAAAACTCGTCCAGAGGGTTTATAAAGAAATCTAGTAATTACCGATTGAGTAAAATATTTCTAATTTTTTGTTTCTTTATCCAACAGTTTTATTTTTTATTTTTTTGGAAACTCAGCAAAATTTCCCTAGACATTTATTAAAACACGTTTTATCGTGAAGCCTAGGAATAGCTATCTTAATGTCTTTTTTTATTAATTTGTCTAAATGATTTGATTCACTACCTTTCCTGTTTTTCCTCCTGTTTTTCATTTCTTTTTCGAATACAGATGACGCCATGGTTCTAGCCTTTCTTTACAAAGAGGGAAAGGGGAATTACTTATTTAGGCGGGAAGTTCGCGTTGGTTTGTAATAAAAGTGAGGACATTTTATATCTCTTCTAAGCGTGGGAAAGTTTATTTTTATGAAGGTTGTTATTCAGCCCGATGGCTAATATTTTTATTTCAATCTTATTAGCGTTTTTATGTTCGTGTTTGGTTTTTTTTAAAATAATGCTTATTAGAAGGTACTGATCTCCTTTGACTTTTGTTGGGAAATTTCGGTCTAAGAGAAGCTATTTTTTGGCATAATACAAGCTTCTTACAGAAAAATTTCCCAAATATTTATTATTCATTTCGAATTTAGTCCTTAACCCTTGACTAAGGGGACTAGAATGGATACCTTGTTAATTTGTTTCGCTAAGAGTATTTTCTTAGTTTTTTTGCTTTCTTTGAATGATTTTGATTCCCATTGTTTTTTTACTTTTTGTATGCAGCTGAAATTGCGCGCTGCTTAAACATTGTCTAAATTTTATTGTTTAAATTTTGTTGCTTCTGTTTAAAGTTTAAGTTAAAATGCTTTGAAATTTGTTTATCCTACTTTTCTAGTTAATTGTTTTTAAGAAGCCCTTAATGATCTGAAAGATTTCAACGTTTCCCTTTCAGTTTTGCCCAAATATTTTGTTGAAATCCATTTACAATACTGCTTGTTTTTACGATTTTTTTTCTTGGTTTAATGTTTCCAACATTCACTCGACTTTTTAGCATTATTCACATATAGTCAATACAAAATATCATCTTTATCATTCGTAGACCTCGGTGTAATAAAAACAGCTATCTTATACTAATTAAGCTCAAGTTATATCTGATAGTAATTTTTTCACTTCTTACAGTAGAAATAGAAAGTTTATGATAAATATTAGTTGATATTTATCGAATGTTTTTATTACACACATGCTACATACACTACTAAAGCATGGAAACTTTGGGACAAATCGTGACTGGACATAAGTCTTCATTTATTTTGAAATGAAAATATCATGTGTATTTGTAGTATATTAGCATCTACATAGCCCATTTTAATTAATTCAAATAAGAATTTCAAATGTTTAGAATTGTCTTTAAAAATATAAAATTTTAAGAAATAATATCAGGTGTCGCCCTCTGCATCTGACTATGGTTCAAAGTTGCGAGGACTGTCCCAAAATAGCCATCATGTTACTACAAAACGAGACGTTAGTATAATTAAACTAATTAAACTAGCCAGGGTGAATTGTAGTTTTCCGGTCCCAGAAGCTAGCTTGGTTAGTTCATGTTATATTTTCTTAACCTAAACTACAGCACCGATAAAAACTATCATGAAATGAATGGCATACATACATGCGTAGTTATCCCTAACCTGGCCGAAGCCGTGTCGTCCAAACGACAGGTCGCGTAAAGCAACCCCACCAAATATTTCAACTTTCTAGCTAGAAGGTGACAAAAAAATACAAACAGAAAATTAAATATTCAAGGTGAAAAAGCAAGGGTAAACAATTCTTTGACTATCAGAAAAGGCCCGCCTGAAAATACAAATGTTAGTAAGACTTTGAGTTTTTTAATTTGCCAGTTACTGGGCTGCCTCAAATGAGACCACTTATGACACTCAAGAAGCGCATGAGAAACAGAAACTTCGCCTCTTCCACACGGGCGTTGGGGATCTTTGCCAAAAAAGTGAGCCTGGTGACTAGGAAAAACGCCATGAGAAACAGAACCTTCGTCTGTTCCACACGGACGTTGGGGATCTTTGCCAAAAAAGCGAGCCTGGTGACTAGGGAACACGCCATGAGAAACAGAACCTTCACCTCTTCCATACGGGCGTTGGGGATCTTTGCCAAAAAAGGAAGCCTGGTGACTAGGAAAGTCGCCGTTCTTTTATTTATAGTGCGCTTTGCCTAGCAATGAATAGGATCATCTATGATAGCTTTAAAGCCACTTGACCATCACTCTTGCCATGCCTCCAGAATTCCCCTGCGAGCGGCATTTTTAATTTGATTTCTAGAATTGAATCGCATGGAAAATGGTTAGTGAAGTTTGTACGAGATAACTTGTTGTCGGCATCCTGGAAAAAACCATCATCATCATTACAAGTTATCACGTTTATGAAGTCAACAGTATAAGAGACCCGGGAGGACTGATGCTAAAATCTTGCCTTCGGAATCGGAGGAATAATGTTCGAGGCCCGGCTTCAGCAAAGATATGTTGTATAAGTTGGGCAGGCGTACGTTTCATCTGTAGATGTTGGTCAAATGTCTTGATGTTGGTATGGTGGAAAAGCTGTGAAAGTACTTATGGCCCTTGTCGTTAGGAGGTCCATCCCCAAATTACCTTGGAATTGTTTCAGAATGGGACGCCATAAAATCAACTTTATAAATTCTATTTTAAAGAGAATACACGCATGAGATATAATATTTTGCGGAGACAAGCTAAGTATTACTGAACTTTCAATTTCTTATTAAATATTTATAGATATTTGTTGTATATATCAATTTCCAAAATTATTTGGAACAAATTTTCATAACAATCTAAAATAAATTAGCCTTTAATGAATTCGCTGCAAAATTGAACAAAATAATTGAAATGAATTGATATTTTTCAGCCGATTAAATCTAGCAGCGAGAGAAATCTAGATCTTAATTAAGTCGAATATTTATTTATTCACCCGACAAAATATTTCTTTGACATCTGAAATATCCGACATGTCATTACAGATTTTCCATTTTGCGGCGAAAGAATTCATTAAAGAAGATAAGGAAGAGTATAATTTATAAAGACGCGGAATCATTATTTTTAAACTTTCGCATTCGATTCGTAGCGCTTTTAAGCAAATTGACAAAATAAAACACAAACTTGAGACTGTCAGATAAATAAATATTTCATGCTTACTGTTTAATCAAAAATAGAAATGTGAATTCCTAAGGGTTCACTGACACTGGAGCAAATAAAAAAACCGTTCTCGAGAAGATGTACCAGTTTTCAAAATGAATAACATAAGAAAACAACTTTCATTAATGAAACAATTCAAAGATTTAACGTAATTAATTCATAAGGCAGAGATTTCGAATAAATACATGATGCTTTCTTATATTAAGGGACACTATTCGATCATCTTTATTTAAATTTTAATATTAGTTTAGTTCTTTTTATCTTTCGTGAATGCAAATTTGTCGATAAAAAGGAAACGCTAATAATAATTGCGCATCTTGATTCGTTGGCCCTGCGGTGTAACAAGCTGTTCATTTGTCAGCATAAAAATAAAAGAAATGATTGCTATTTAAAAGAGTCTGTTAGCTTTATCTTATATTTTAAAGTATTAAGTACATTTAAATTTCTTTTGATACTTTTAAATAAATATATTTTCATCCACTTGATTGTTCTTCAGTGTGGAACTTATGAATAACTCCTAATTTTTCAAACTGTCATTTTTTATCCTAAAGGATGCTGAGGACTTATTGACAACAGTGATTTAACATGATAAGATTGAGATGAGGGAAGTTAACATATAGATAAGAGTAAATTATTTTTTAATCTGAAAAATATTTATTCATAATTTAAATATAAAACCTTAGGAAATTTTTTGTAAGTGAGAATAAGTGCGATACCAGGACTGCTCTCACCATCGAATTTTTCATATACTTCCATAATATGACGCTTTTTTGCTGCATAAGTCAGCAAAATTTCTTTTACGTGATAATATTTTAAAAGTACAAAATATAGTGTTCGTCCATGCAACGTCAGCTTACAGGGTAACTGACTTAACCTACCATACTCGTTCATGCTTTTTACAGGGTAACCGTTGGACCTAGACCTACCACATTTTTAGAAAATAGCGCAACGTTCGGAAGTCCCTACAGGTAGACCGGTTGACCTAGACCTACCACACATTACTTTAGATGATCAATTAATGCAATAATCGTTCGAAGCCCTTTACAGGGTAGACCAATGGGATCTTGACCTTCCACATTTCTTAGATAATAATAATGCAATAATCGTTCCAAGCCCTGCCAGGATAAACCATGGACTACCGACGTATTTCTTAGTATAATAATAATGCATAATCGTTCGGTCTTACAGGGTAGACCGTTGGACCTAGACCTACCACATTTCTTAGATAATAATAATGCAATAATCGTTCGAAGTCCTTTACAGGGTAGACCGTTGGACCTAGACCTTCCACATTTTTTAGATAATAACTACGTCTGTGGGGGTAATTGTTGCTCACTAAGAAAGGGGTTTTAAAAATTTTGATTGTATTTTTAATTCAAAATTAATCGAAATGCTGACGTTCCTCCTAAATAACTTCGAACAATATTATTGCGCAAAATCCTTTATTATAACACTTTAAAATGCAAAAAAAAATCAGTGAGCAAATTTTTATTTCCACACACTTTTTTTGCCCAATTTTAATGCATTAAAAATATTTTTAAGTATATTTTACAACAATAATTTTGATTACTTCAGTCACTGCCTTTAAACACGCATGTGTTGCTGTGATATAAAATACATTTTTGTGTGCTATCATTCCTATACAGTCGGACCTCTATTTAACGAACCTCTATTTTGCGAATTTCTCTATTTTGCGAATTTTTCTATTTTGCGAACTTTTTCTTGGAACCAAGAACATTTTGCGAATTTCTTCGTAAAATAACCTCCAAATAGCGAAGTGCATTCTCTATTTAACGAACTTTTTCTGGTGATCCAATATTTTTTTTTCTCCCTATTTCTCAAAATAGTTCTGAATATTTCAAGCTTATTCTTTCTTTTAACACATTTTATGGTGGCCAATAACCTTGAAGCTGGAAAACGTCAAAGCGAAAGTGCTTGAGCATCAAAGAAAAAAATTTAATTCTTCATGAGGTAGATAAAGGCGTAAAAAAAAGGATATTGCTTTAAAATTTGATATTCCTCCAAACAGCTTATCAACCATAATAAAAAAATCGTGATTAGATACAAAATTAAGATTCATCGAATTCTTGTTCAAAATGTTTAAAAGCATGTGTCTATGAAGATGTGGATGAGGCAGTTTTGAAGTGGACAGTGTGAAAAATAAAAACAATACAGCAATGAATTACGATGAAGACGAAGATGATGAAGATGGAAATGATCATGATGCAGAAATCAACAAACCTTCGTATGATGAAATGCTAAAATTCAATTATTTTAATATAAAATTATTTTTTAATTGAATATACAGTGTATTCCCGGACAATGTTTTGTTTTATTCTTGTTTTCCTTGCAAATTTCTTTTTGACGGGTAAAATACATAAAACAAATAGATATTAATTTACAAAATAAAGGTGTGAGGTATATAAAATAAAGGTATCTAGGTCTTATGAAATTAAAATCTGTTTTGTGTAGCTTAAAGTATTTTAAAAGGTGAATCGAATTTTCCATATAACAAACTTTTTTTCAGGGTTTAGTGACTTCGTTAAACAGAGGTCCGACTGTATATTTAAGAGTAGATTTTTAAAACAATGCAGACATACATGAATGAAGTCTCAAATATTATCATGCTACGATGATTCTGACTAGAGGTTCAATTAGCCTTTAACTATTTTTTAATAAAATAACTTCCTTTCAACTTATCAACTAATTCGATACCAAGCTACATACAAAATTACACTTGTCTACAGGTTTTGAATTACCTTGTTCAAATTAGGCGGATATTCATACAGACTTACTCTTTATAAGGCCAATTTTTTCTAGTAGTTTATAATAAAGTGAATTTGGTATTGAGAATAATTTAAAAAATAAATTTATTTAGCTTATTGGATGACATTATTTTTTGTTGATTAATTTTATTAATTAATTATCAATTACCAAGTCAAGACACTTCGTTATGGTTTGAGATAAGAAATAGAACATCCATGGTTTTGATTCACAGAAAAATTTGGCGAGAAAATGCATTAACCCTATGCATGCAATCTTAAAAAATGCATTTGAAAATCGATGAATTTGGCGGGAAGTGTATTCCATCGGATTAGAAAAAAATTAAAAAATTTTTTTCCAAAACTGGACACAAAATACTATTTCGGTGTAGCCATAGAGGGAGATTTGAAATGTAAAACGCTGTGAATGTCAAATTGAAAATTTAACAAGAGAGTGAAAAATAAAAATTACAACGTTCTTTAAGTTAAAAATCTTGGCATTTGCTAAATTTTGACGCAAAAAAATGTGTTTCGGGTACTTACTGCGTTTGCCATTTCTAATTTACAACGCAATCGGACTCGCCGTCCTAGTGTTTGAGACGTATTTTTTCGTTTCCCATGTTGAGTTCAAAAGCAGGTAATTCATGTTAATGTGTATAATTTCTTGATTAACCACAATAAAGACCCAATTATTCACTTTCATGCAAATTTTTTAGACTTTAAATCTATTAGATCAAAATGGCTTATCGCTTAGACGGCTAGACGTCCTGGTCAATGGAAGATCGGGCCACTGCGACAGTAACACGGAAACTGTGGCTTGTCACATAATGACCATCGCCAGATTGAGACCCCTTCAGAAGGAAGTATACCCCGTCATCGCAAATGTAGCCAGCGCAACCAAAACTATTACCCAAAAGGAAACGAGAACCCGCTAAATTATCCCGTGGCTTATTATCCACGCACTCGTGTGAAGGTCACATACTGATATTCATCCTTGAAATTTGGTGAGTTTTTAAGCTACAACGTTCACATACGCACGAATGTTCAAATCCACAGACAGTTAACCCTTTGGCAGGTTTGGTTCAGAAGGTGAAGCAGATCTACTATTCTAACGATGAAACATTGCCGAATTTCATGCATCCATTCAATGTGTTTAATTTTGTGTTTACTGAGGGACAGATAGACAAGCTTTCTTTTAACCAGTTTCGTCCATCAAATGAAGGGCCCGGTGGCCCAGTGGCAAGGTGTCGGCCCCAGAACCGACAGATTCCAGGTTCGAAGCCCGATTCCACCGAAGATACGTCGCCTGCTGCTCTCTAAACCATACGTAGAGGGCCAAACGCCCTCATGCTGGTGCGGTGTGGAAGTTTGGAGAGGGGATGCAAGCTCAGGTCCCGTCATCCGACAGCGGTTGGAAATTATGAGGTCCACCCCAAAATTGCCACCGTGTTGCTTTAAAACGGAACGTTAATATAACTAAAATAAAGCATACTTTTGTCCAGTTTCGTCCATCATTTCATATGAATCTACAATCTTGGTGTAAAGACCATTTACCAAATTTCACTCATCGAGCTCGGACTATTTTAGAATTACCGTGCTCATAGACATACAGACTGACCGATAGAAACACAATTATGCATTGTTTTTCTTCTAACCCAGACGATGATTTTCTTCGTGAAATTTTCGAAATCGAAAATTTTGACGATTGCAATAGTTTTTCAATACTCATAAAAGACAGAGTAAACACGGGACTCGGTTCACTTTGCCAAAACTGAACAGTATTGACAAAGTACAGTGGGTTGAAACAAGATGAAAAGATCCATCCAAAGTAATCAGATTATCTTCTACACCAAGTGTGGAAATGAGTGCTTAGTTGTGAAAAAAGGTAAAAATAAATGGATTACATTATATCTAATTACAAGCAACACGCCAGCCGAAAAACAAGAAAACGAACATTCACAAATTGAACTTCGAATTCTTCCACTAATGTTGAACGAAGCATTCCAAAAGATAAACAGACTTGATTAATTCACCTGAGTTTGCAGCACGCACCACTCACTGTTTTCTCAAGAAATGCTCACAATTTGTCTCGTTCTTCTTTCGCCTCAATAAGCGGGATAAGAAATTTTCTGATTATCGTAGCATCTGATTTTAATCGAAGAATTTCTGACGCTTCGGTTGGTTTGGAGAGAAGTGTGTGGCTATGTGAAATTTGATGAAATCGTTTGTTTACTGAGAAGAATAATGCTACTAAACTTTTCTTTTCGAGTTATTGATATGCACTTGAAAGAATGTCTTTTTTAGGGTAGAAGTACCGATTTTAATCAAGCAGAAAATAAAATGGATGCTTCTGAAAATATTCAGGAAATATTTGATTATATTTTAGAGTGGTAATTTTTGTTTTCGAGTTATTGACATGCACTTGAAAGAACGTCATTATTTAGGGTAAAAGTGCCGATTTTAATCACGCAGAAAATAAAATGAATGCTTCTGAAAGCTCTTAAAGTGTAGTTTACAATTCAGTTGCTACAGAAACAATTTATGTAACCTTTCATCTGAAAGGGGAAAAAGAATTTCATTTGGAATAACAAATTCTTGACCAAATATCTGATTACATTTTAGAAGTGGTAACTTTTGCTTTCGAGTTATTGACATGCACTTGAAAGAATGTCTTTTTTAGGGTAGAAGTGCCGATTTTAATCACGCAGAAAATAAAATGGATGCTTCTGAAAGTTTTTAAAGAGTAGTTTGCAATTCAGTTGCTACAGGAACAATTTATGTAACCTTTCATCTGAAAGGGGAAAAGGAATTTCATTTGGATTAACAAATTCTTGACCAAACATCAGATTATATTTTAGTGTGGTAATTTTTGTTTCCGAGTTATTGACATGCACTTGAAGAATATCTTTATTTAGGGTAGAAGGGCCGATTTTAATCACACAGAAAATAAAATGGATGCTTCTGAAAGATCTTAAAGAGTAGTTTCCAATTCAGTTGCTGAAAAAACAATTTATCTAACCTTTCATCAGAAAGGGGAAAAGGAATTTCATTAGGATTAACAAATTCTTAACCAAATATATGATTATATTTCAGAAGTGGTAACTTTTGTTTTGGAGTTATTGACATGCACTTGAAAGAACGTCTTTATTTAGGGTAAAAGTGAAGATTTTAATCACGCAGAAAATAAAATGAATGCTTCTGAAAGCTCTTAAAGAGTAGTTTGCAATTCAGTTGCTAAAGAAACAATTTATGTAACCTTTCATCTGAAAGGGAAAAAGGAATTTCATTAGGATTAACAAATTCTTGACCAAATATCTGATTATATGTTAGAAGTGGTAACTTTTGCTTTCGAGTTATTGACATGCACTTGAAAGAACGTCTTTATTTAGGGTAAAAGTGCCGATTTTAATCACGCAGAAAATAAAATGAATGCTTCTGAAAGCTCTTAAAGAGTAGTTTGCAATTCAGTTGCTGAAGAAACAATTTATGTAACCTTTCATCTGAAAGGGAAAAAGGAATTTCATTAGGATTAACAAATTCTTGACCAAATATATGATTATATTTTAGAGTGAAAAACTTTTGCTTTCGAGTTATTGACATGCACTTGAAAGAACGTCTTTATTTAGGGTAGAAGCGCCGATTTCAAACACGCAAAAAATAAAATGGATGCTTCTGAAAGCTCTTAAAGAGTAGTTTGCAATTCAGTTGCTGAAAAAACAATTTATCTAACCTTTCATCTGAAAGGGGAAAAGGAATTTCATTTGGATTAAAAAATTCTTGACCAAATATTTGATTATATATTAGAGTGGCAACTTTAACCAAAGTGTTGTATATGATCTACCGAAGAGTTTTTAAACATTAATTTTATAAAATGCGATTTTAAAGATGTAAAAGACGCAGGTTGATTATGATCAACAATATTAATATACAAGGCTATTAAAAACAATTACATCGATTACAAATGGCTAAACTTCTTTTTTAATAGCGATAGGAAGAAACATTTTTACCATAAAATAAGAAGACTAAAGTTATTAGAAAGAAAATTAAAGTTATGTTTGCGTACGAAGTAATTGCCCTGATGTCCCTTACTCACACCTAGAGAAGGTGATCATTGCAATCATTGAATACTGTGGTTCACAATTGACAAATTTGTACCTTCAATAATTAATCGTCGAATTGTAATTTTAAGTATGTATTTATGTATAAGTACACATGAGCACACAGAATATTCACCTTTTACAAAATTCAATATTGCTGTTCCAAGATTCAAGTTTAAAAAATATTGAATTGTGGTGAAAAAACATCATCAGTGTTTTTCTCTTAGGAAACAACAGAAATTCTGTTGTCTGTAATGCCGAGAGCTTTCTAATTCTTAATGGTATTGAACTGGAATTTTTATATATTTTGCCCTATGTATCTGGCTTTCAAGTTATGAAAATAAATTACTGAACGTTTCGCGCATGCGCAGTAAAGCATTATGTACTAAAAATACTCATATTTCCTTTATTATTCAACGTATTTACTTCACATTTTTCTACAAATTAAATGAAAGTATGCATACTGTAGGCTCTTGAATATCCAGAATGAATGGGAAATAGGAGAAAACCCGGACCATAAAAATCCCGGATAAACAATTATGTGCACGAAATTTAAAGATTAGGTATGTACTGTTTTAAAAAAAATAGCGCTTACTAGTAGTAAATGGCGCCAAGGTTCTAGTTTTTCCTTATAACAATCCATAATCAAACAAGTAATATTTTTAAAAAAAATTAAGTCAATTCCTACTTAGGTCAACAAAGAAAAATTTTATTTTAGAAATTTTTTTCTCCCATATAAAACTAAAATTCATTAATTAAATTTAATTAATGAATTAATATTTTTAAAAACTGTATTAACATCAAGTGTCATCCGCTACAAGTTTAAAAAAAATGTATTTGAACTTGAGTGGATGAATAAAAAGTATTTTATTAACGATTGAAAATTTGAACAAGATATATAAATAAATATATATAGGGAGAGTGTGAACTAATACTAGGAATTGAAAAAAGGATTATTACTTATTTTGGCGGAAAGTTCGCGTTGGTTTGTGATAACGTGGGGACATTTCTTTTCTCTCTTCTAAGCGTGGGGTAAGTTTTTATTTATGAAGTCTAATTTTAATACAGCCAGATGGCTGATAATTTTAATCAATCGTATTAGCGTTTTGATGTTTGTGTTTTTTTCCTCTTCCTTTTGAAAATATGCTTTTTGGTGTACAGATCTCCTTTGTCTTTTATTTGAGAAATTTCGGGCTAAGAGAATCTATATTTGGCGTAATGCAACCTTTTCACAGAAAACTTTGCCAAATATTTTCAATCCATTTCGAATAAAGTCCTTAGCCCTTGATAAAGTGGACTAGATTAAATTCCTTGTTTGCTTAATTAGATTATCTCAGATTAATTTTCTTAGCGTCTTGCTTTCATTGAATGATTGTGATTTCCATAGTGTGAAGTACGGTGTTGTTAAAGTTTGGGCCATCCATCTCTATGCCTGTGATTAATCATGCCTTGCACGAATTTTTATCTTTATCCGCTATATCGGTAACATTCACCGCTCATATGCCATAGAAGTATACACAAACAAAAGATGGAATCTCCAAGAAATGATAGATTTTGATGACGTCCGACGTCTTAACTGTCCGTAAGTAGGAAAAAGACATTTTATGAATATTTTCCATATCTGTGTGAATGCGATAACTGAAAAACGCAATGAGGTTAAAAATAATTTATATTATTATAGGAAAATTAAACAAAGTTTTTCTGCAATCTAAACAGAGACCGGTTTTCTAACATTGTCGAAATTAGAGAATAACGGTACGACTCTCAAAGTGGTCATTAAATTGACTTCGTTTCATATTTTAAAATGGCGTAAAATTTCTTTTTCTCGCATGGTATAAGGTAGGGGATCAAATATCGCCTACCTTCCCAATATCGCCAACCACGGTTTCTTCTTGGAATCGAAATTCGAATTAAGATTTAATAAATTTATAAAATATTAAATTCTGTATTTTGTTCTTTTAATAAGCTTTTACAATAAAAAAAATAGTGTATTTTTTAAATAAATTGTAAAATTAAAAAAAATTTGTAGAGGACACTTTTACTTATTTAAGTCCTGAGGTACACATATGTGTACCTTAAAATTATGGGTCTTAAAATTGTTTGATCAACCAAATTTTTTTCTAGGTATTATTCAGGCCCAATAAAGGTAAAAGAACATGAATATAAATTTTTTATTCACTTTAAAAAAATTCAGGACTGAAGAGGTTAAGTAGAATATAGTGGCCACCACCGGAACTACAAAGCCTCCCCCCCAGTAGTTGTTTGAGGAAGCAGTTTGAACCTGTGTTGATTTTTCTTTTTCTGGGAATTTTTGCTGATTTTCGTGTTAGGTGAATTAATAATCACGTTTCATTGCTTTTAGTATAATCAGTAAAATTCAAATCATAATGTTATACGATTTGAGACAGTGGTAGCGACTATAATTGGCTACATTTTGGTGTAGTTTGTTTTTTGGTTTGCTATCCAACTCCGCAGATGGATGCCACCATATTTGAGGGTTCGTTTGTTCCCAATATCGCCCACTTAAATATTCCTATTATCGCCCACTTGGGTATTCCCATTATCGCCTTAGCCCTTTGAGGGACACTATATTAAAGAAAAATTAGCTTTCAAAAATACATGGTTGATGTCCTATCATCTGGCAATGCTCCTAAGTTCTTTTTAATTTTAATGTTTAATTTAGGGGGAAAGTATTAAAAAACAACTACTTTAACTACTATATTGCTAAAAGTTCATAAAAATCTGCATTTTATTACTTTTAGTTTTGTTGTGCCCTAATTTTCATGTTTAATAAAGAACATATGATCATAACATAAGTTACACTTTATTTCAATACATTTTAGACACAGGTGATATTATGAACATATAGTGGGTGATATCAGGAACACTTTTTTTGTAGGAAAAATTCTGCAATCTCAAAAAAAAGTTTTGGTGTGCGTGTTAAACTTAAGTGTTAGAGTTGTAATTCGGTATGTTTTTGGATAACAGTCCAGATAATAGATTGGAACAATTTTTAGGCAGATTGCATCTGAATTAGTCCTGTTATAAAAATAATGGCTTAAGTGGGCGATATTTAGCCCCCTCCCCCCTACCTTATTCGGAAGTTATCGTCAAAACACATCAAAGATACGAATTTAAAAAAAATTTACAATGTTACAATTACAATCTTCATTTTAAAAAGTCATTCAGCATGCTTTTGGAAGACTTTCGCTCATATTAATTGAGAAAACTGGGTTGCATTATAAATGGGCAAAATAATTTTTGATTACACTGTATTATTCGTAACGATTAAAAAATATATATTTGTAGAATTATTAAAATATTTAAAGAAAAGAAATTAATTAGATAAAAAATCGTTTGGTCGTAAAAGAAATTAATTTAAAAAATAGCGTTTAGCTGAAAAAGAAATTAATCAAAAAAATCGTTTGGCATTAATTCTTTTCTAAAAGTTATAAAAATAGCGTGACAACGATATGTTTGTCTTTCGCTAACGTTGCCTAGCAACGGAGAATAATAAGAGGATTGAACATGGAATTCGATGTGAGTGAGTGATATAACTTTTGTGTTGTAAGTGCATGTGTTTGTTTTACATGTTTGTGCTGTGGAAGACGTCCAATAATATATTATTTTTGATAAAGAAAGCTCCCCGATTCTTCATTATTCTGAAATACATCAGAACACGATATATCCTTATGTGAAATGTATGCGAGAAAATAAAGGACAGAAAACTATCAATTGTTCCACACAAATCGCTCATTTTATAGATAAATCTCATGTCTAGTAGCTCTTACACTTTCTCCTACGTATATTATATAAAAAATATTATTTCAGAATAATTCTGAAATTTCAAGTTCACTTTGGCTGCCAAAACTATATTAGTAATTCTGCAATAAATAACTATTAAGTTTCTTCAAAGAAGCTTACAAGATCATGGCCAAGAACGGATGTATTCCATGAAGTCACATTCATTTCTATGCTATTTTTCGCGAACATTCTCTTTGCGCTTAAACTAGTGTCTAGGGAATGGAAGTGTTGCAAGTTAAATAAGTTGAAACGTGATGCTTTTACAAAGATGAATAAAACTTTTTTCGTATGAGAGAAGTCAGACCGTTGCATTATGCCAAATGAAACGTTTACTGCTCACATGGGATAAAATAAGAAACGAGAGTATTCTGCGCTGCGAGAGAATTGGATGTATAATAAAGACTTTTCTCCCCTAAAGATCATACACGGAGGGAGAAAATATTGCTCATGGAACCATAAACTATTATCTTGGAATATGTTTTATAAATTGGGTAACGGATAAAAATCATTACGAGGAAGCCTTAGAATAGCGTCCTTGGTAAAAGTTAAACATGCTTAGGATGCTAAAAAAGTTTAAAAAATTGAAGTTAGTAATAAAGTATACTTTTACTTATGATATTTTTTAATGATAAAAAGAACTGTAACGTTCGTGAAATAATAATAGAAATTTAAATTAAAAGGAAAATAAATTAAAAGAAACAAAAAGTAAACAATAGTAATAATGAAAAATAATGAAAACAATAAACGTTTTTGAGCGCAAACGCAGCAGCAAAAAGTAAATGCTTCAACAGAAATATTTTAAAGATAACACAACAAAAACTATAGAATAAAAAAACCAAAGATTCTCTAATACTTAAAACACTTTACAAAAGTTAGAAATTATTCAAAATGGAAAGGAATGTTCGTGAAATAATGATAAAGGTAAGATTTGTGGTAAAGTCAAATTTTTTGAAATGCTAAATATTTCTCACTGAACGCAATTTAAGAAAGAAAATTTTGACTTGAATTTTACTAATGGACAAAATAAATAAATAAAAATCTAACTAAATAAATAAAAATAATAAATAATAAAAGAAATAAAAATGAAAAAATTAATAAATAGATAAATAAATAATAGATAATAATAGATAAAAAATAATAAATAGATCTCTAAGATTGAAGTACAAGTAATTCGTTTGTAAATATAAACTTAAGTGGCTTTAACCCCTTAAGTCTCGCATTTCTTTTCCTGCTATCGAATAAGATGGCCCCTTCTGTTTTGGAAAGGGGCTGTCGTTTTCATTCGTCTAAGAAGGCGTAGAATACTTGAGATGCTTATGGATTCTACGCAATTTTGTGTCAAATTATAAAGCTAATTAATGAGTAAATTTTAGTTTGTAAGCCTAAAAATGCGATAATTCGATGCACGTCAATATGACGGGAGCGAGACTTAGGGGGTTAATAAAGTGGAACAGAACTCCTTCTACTCCAATATTGCTTTCGCATTTCTCAGCAGTAACGGAGAGAAATGCATTGTACGAAGCACTCGAGAAGATCAACCACTTACATGACTTCTCATTCAGCTGATTTGGTTTACTTTGTACCGTTTTGCAATGTTTCTCAACGCGAATAAAGGGCCGAAGGAAGCGGAGGATTTATTTCTGGGTTTCCAAGTTTGCAATATAGACAGTTTGTAAACCATGAGAAGCTAATATAAGGAAAAGGCTCGACGAAGCATGATTTTTAGCCAAAAATATGGAATAATTCCTTAGCAAATAAATTTCATAAATTCAATTATAAACAGATTTATTATAAACAGATTTTTAAAATAAGCTTTTATTTGTACTAACCAACAGAATATTTATCGTTTTAATTATTTTATACTTTTCAATCTTGAGACACATTGTTTCTCAAACTCACTGCCAGGTGACGATAATACTACGGAAACAAAATTAATTTAATTAAAGATTAATTGATAGTTAAGTTCCATAAATGTTAAAAGAGTGTATTGCCATCGAAAATACGCACGCGTAAGGAAAAATCGATTCGGAGATTCCATCTAAACAAACATGAAACAAGTTAAGGTAAATAAAAAATGTTCAAAAATCCAGCTGGCTCGAACAATTTAGAGCTCCATGTTTTCTGTCTTGTGCTGCTATCTTATTAATAGAGATTAAAACGATTTTCTAATTTTAATTCTTCATGTGAAATCCCAGAAACCGCAGATTTTTACTAATTTTTACTAAACCCCTTTGTGAAGTTAATGAATGGCGATTTGTCTTAGGTGTTGCTGCTATTAATTCACATCATTTAATCAATATTTAACAGTTCTAATTTCGAATTTATTATTCCGCCTGAGTATGGAATTTTATCCTTCAAGACAGATAAATTTAAATAATCAGATCCTTTTCTTTAAAGGCCAGAGCGGAAATTTAAAACAAACTTTAATTCATTATCTTTAATATAGAGAATTGTAAGATATTAATCCTAACAGCTAACTTCAAACAGACACTGATGAAAAATATTGGGGTACGTAGTACTGTTTTTGAAGGAAATCAATCCATTGGCCAATATTTATCTGTTCTGAAAGACTCTTTCAGTAATCCGCCAACCAACAGACGCCTCGAAGAAGTCGATGTCGTTGATTGGCCTAAGATGATGAAATTCAAAGCTTCATAACTTGGTAAATTTCTTCTAATCAAGCCTATCTTCCGATCCGGTTTTTCACGCGGTTATTGGTTTAAAAAAAACCGGTTAAAACCGGGACAAAAAAACTGGTTAACTGAAACAAAAAACCGATTTTCTGTTAAAGTTGGTGGGTTTTTTCCCATCCCTAATTCAAGCCAGAAAAGTCCATTTGATCTTTCATTGAGTTTTGTAAACTGTAATAAACTTATTGCAATAAATAATAAACATATTGCGCCGAAAATCCAATATTTTCTAAAAATTAAAATTATGTTAGGAACTTCATGTAGAAAATATTACTCCACCTGTTCAGTTCAGCTTTCAAATCTCCTATTTCTCTCAATTTAATTCAGAAATGCACCTAATTTTTAACGATGAGAGCTTTGGATCTTAAAAGCATTTATTGTGTTGCGTGTTATTAGGAAATTACCCAAATCCCTAACTCCTCCCGGTTTCAATCCATTTAAGACCTCTTTTGGATTGAAATCATAGTCTAAAACGCCATATTATTTGACGGTTTACTTCAATCTTTTGAACCGCGTTAAATTGAAATCGGTATATAAAATACGATGTTAATAGACAGTTTACCCCGATTTTGAGAACTATATTAAAGTGAAATTATATTGTAGAAGTGTCATATTATATGAGGATTACCTTCATATAAAATTTACTGGCGAAAAGAGAAAAAGGATTGACTAAAACATAAACAGATAAATATGAAACAGTGTGTCCATCGGCCTCTCAAGTTGATTGCAACTGATCGATAGTTACTAAAAATAACTCCTCTTCCTCATGTTAAGAAACACTTTTACCAAAAAGGAGACTAACTTTCCAATTCATAATAATAATGATAATAATAATAAAAGTCATTTTAAAACCGAGTTATTTCTGTCAAAAACTCCATTACCGAAGCTCAGCCCCAATCGAAGCCATGCGCCATTCAAGGCAAATCACTGAGGAATTCTGATTGCCAGAGAATGGAAACTAGCTGTCTTGGAAAAGTTTTGGAAGGGAAATTTCTCCGATTATAGATTTGAAGGGAGACGGTGCTGCCCAAATATCGACGAGTTTGAGGGAAGAGGGCTCATGTTATAATTACTCGTGGTTCACCTTCCACAGAAAATCTACTTATTGCCGACCGAAGAGCTGCCAAGGAGCATTGTTGGAAATTGATTTCATCAACAATGAAGAGGTTTTAGAAAGTCGCGTCAGTCTATTGCTGTATCGATCTTTCTCTTTCTACCGTCTTTTATCGAGTTGCTGCAGGTTGCCATTCCCGGTGTCACGTCCTCTGGGGGAAATGAGGTTCGTCCGCTGAAAAGTATGAGTGAGTTGTTTGCCACCTGCTGCTCAGGAAACTCGCGCCAAAAGCTCCTTTCAAACACAAAAGGGGGGAGGGAAGTAGCTTACGCTTCGACTTTGCTCGAACAAAGACTATTTTCTGGCTGGCCCTGTGCGGAATCTTCGGCTGGAAATCTTTTTGCGTAACAGAACAATAATCTACTCCAAGAACATAAGATTTACGTCGACGGTTTGCAGATGCCGAGGAAATCGGTTGGCTGAAGAATCCGTTGGGAATGAAGTGAGGTTATTTTGAAAATCGAGTTATTTTGTGAAGAATTTCTTCCTCTTATCTTGTTCTTGTCGATAGGAAAACTAGATATATTCAAGAATGCTGTAAAATGTGTTCTCTACCGAAATTCTTCTTGGATACCGTTCTGGATTTAAAATAAATGAATGAAATTTACTTTTCTTGTTGCCAAGTAACACAAAATTACATTACATAAAATTTGAAAATTTAATAGATTTCGACATATTCAAGAAAAATTAAAAAAAAGGGGGATGAAATCCAAGAAGGCAAAACTTTGAGACCCATTATCTCGGAAACTATTAAAGATGGAACAGAAACAAAAGTATTTATTTGTAGATAATTTTACGCTCTTTAATTTTTTAAATCAATTGTAATTTGAAAATTGAATACTTCTCGAGATATTCAGGAAAAACTTAAAAAGGGGGGTGAAATCCAAGATGGCGGCGCGAGCTTACTCCCCACGACCGGGGCTTTTAGTATGATCCGAATCCCCTCAAGATCAAGTGTACCAGCATTCAAAACTATACGATTTAATATTTTATTCAAACCCTTCGTTGACTGGACTATCAACTAAGATTTTTTTACAAATTCATCCAATTTGAGACCCATTATCTCAAAAACTATGAAAGTTTGAAGAAAAAGCAAAGCATACATTCGTAGGGAATGGTACACACTTGTAATTTGTTAAATCACAAGTAATTTCAATATTGAATAGCTTTCGAGATATTCAAGAAAAACTAAAAAATGGGAGGAAATCCAATATGGTGGCAACCTTTGAGACCCATTATCTGGGAAACTGTTAAAGATGGAAGAAAAATAAATGTATGTATTTGTAGGGAATTTTACGCTCTTTAATTTGTTAAATCAATTGTGATTTGAAAACTGAATAGTTTTTGAGATATTAAGGGAAGACTAAAAAAGTGGGGATGAAATCCAAAATGGCGCCGCGAGCTCACCTCCTATGACCGGGGACTTTTAGTATGTTCATCATAAGTCCCTCACAAAGACGTGTACCAATTTTGAAACTATATGATTTGAGGATTTTTTCACTCCATTTTGGACCTTCGTTGACTGGACTACAATGTATTCTACTACATTTAATAATAATATTAGCATTGAGAAGAATGGTGAAAGTATTGCGCATTATTTTTGTTCTCCTAGAATCCATTACACAAATTCGGTCATTCATATCCAGGTAGCACAACGTGTTGTCCGATATTGTACAATATTGTTTGATATTATATAATATTATACGATATTCTACAATATTATACGATATTGTACCATATTATACGATATTGTACAATATTATACAATATTGTGAATATTGTTCAATATTGTTCAATATCGTACAATATTTTGTTATATTTTTGTGCTACTACGGGCCTACTCCATGTTAAATCCAATGAGGGTTAAATATGCTTGCGTAAGTATAGTGCAGAAGTTTCAAAAGGTTGTGCTGGTATAGATTTTTTTCTCGTTATCTGACAAAGGCGTAAAATAATGAAGTTTGTCCGAATATATGCCTAGAGTAGCTCCAAAATTGGGCGAAAATCTAACCAAACTAAACCCTGTTTATGTTACAACCCCCTAATGCGTACAGTTTTGGTAATCATGCATTTTTGACGTCAAAAAGGAATTGTTTTTGACGATATAATTGCAAAATGGTCTTCATTACTTTATTTTATACGTAGTGTTTCTGAACACCCTGTAAACAGGGTATCTACTCTCAGCGTTGCCTAATAGCTAATTTACTTAGTCACTCTTAACGTTGCCTAATAGCTAATTTATTTAGTCACTCTTAACGTTGCCTAGTAGATAATTTGCTTAGTCTCTTTTAACGTTGCCTAATAGCTAATTTACTTAGTCACTGCTGCGTTGCCTATTGGCTAATTTACTTGGTCACTTTTAACGTTGCTAAGGCAGCTAATTTACTTGGTCCATACCCAGCGTTGCCAGCTAATTTGCATAGTCATTCTTAACGTTGCCTAGTAGCCAATTTTTCTTAGTCACTCTTAACATTGCCTAGTAGCTAGTTTACTTAGTCACTCTCAACGTTGCCTAGTAGCTAATTTACTTAGTCACTCTTAACGTGGCCCACAGCTTTGAATATCATTCGAAGACGACAGCGAACGACTCGAGGAAGAGGCGGCCGCAAAAAGTCGAAAGTAATGAAATTCAGGTTCATAACTCAGTCAGTTATAGTCGCAAAAAAGTGAAACTTTTTGTTTAAAACTTTAGTGTGTCAAGAATATTTTACTAAATATGACTTATAACACAGGGTTTAATGTATAAAAATTTAGACTTCTTAATTTTTTCAGCAGTACTTATATTTATGGACTCAAACAATTTAAACCATAATTCCTTACGTCATTTAAAATATTTTTATCTAGAAATATGCTTTTTTTTCAGTCAAAGAAAAGAATACACTAGGTAATATCCAGAAATACAATTGTCTAATTGCAATTCGTATGCAGTATGGCAAGTAAGGCACAGTATCAAAAACAAACCTTCGGAATACTTAAAGTAAGTGTTCAAAGGATTTGCCATCTGAGGCGGTACACGCTTCACATGTTGTTATCCAAGCAATTGAATTATTGAGCTAATGTACATCTGTATTCCACTCAGTTTGTGTTGTACATTTCATCTGGGGTACCCATTCTGTTACTTAATTCACTGACAAAGAGTCCCCTCTAGCGAATCATCTTTGCATTTCCTACCCTTATGTTCTATTGCGAAAATGACTTGTTCTTAATAAAATGATTTATCAACCCTTAAATTTTTCAAACAAACATTTTACGCAACCTGTATAAAGCGAATATCAGAAATGTGAGTGTGTAACAAAATTTTTGACATTTTATAATTCATGAGAACAAATTCATACCAATAATCATTTAAAAATATTCATACAAGCTAAATTTATATTCCTCATTCTGCATTACATTCATGCCAAGAATAGTTTAAGAGGTGCATACACCTTTATATTATTTATATATTTATTGACCACCCCGATCCACTCATCCAAAGGGTATGGAGCGTTTCAACGGTCGTTGGGGATGAGTACGGAAAAAAAAATACATTGTAAAAACGTTCAATAAATACAATCAGTATGAACATAAATACAATAAAACACATAATACAATAAAATAACAAATAAAAATAAATAATAAAATATAATAAATACAACAAAATAATAAATAATAAAATATAATAAATCTAATAAAATAACAAGTAAAAATAAATAATAAAATATAATAAAAACAATAAAATAACAAATAAAAATGAATAATAAATACAACAAAATAATAAATAATAAAATATAATAAATCTAATAAAATAACAAATAAAAATAAATAATAAAATATAATAAAAACAATAAAATAAGAAATAAAAATGAATAATAAAATATAATAAATACAAGAAAATAACAAAAATAAATAATTAACTATAATAAATGCAAGAAAATAACAAATAAAAATAAATAATAAAATATAATAAATACAAGAAAATAACAAATAAAAATAAATAATAAAATTAATAAATACGAGAAAATAACAAATAAAAATAAATAATAAAATATAATAAATACAAGAAAATAACAAATACAGAACAAAAATACAATCCTCTGAAATAATAATATCTGTAATACCTTAAAAATAATAGACTTATATTCATACAATGTGAAATAAATAACAACAAATACGGACTATTCGTATGGGGAACCACAACAACAGAAAAACCCTCAAAGTGTAACTAAACTAATACACAAATGTTAATTTTAAAAAAAAGTCAATATTTCAAAAGATTTCTTTGTCTTTTCCGAAAGGAGGCGAGGAAGTGCTCCCTAAAAAATCTTAATCACCATAGTTATAAAAAAAACCCAAAATGTTTAGTCTGAAGTTAAGGAATTGCAGATTTGCTTTGAAATTTCAATAACTTCAAAAAGTTTATTCAAAAGTAAAGAATTTTTTGCCAAAAGATTTAAACCAAATATACTTATGCTTTTTGGCAGGAACCTTTATGTTGAAGAAATCAAGATCAATTGTTGCTGTGGAATGGTGTGGTTAAACTTAGGGACAGATTGTTCGTTAGCAGCGTAAATATTAATGTTGCCAGGTAAGTGGGGAATAATGGCACTCTTTCAAGATATCGAATTAGGCGCGCCATTGTTAGAACTTAAGAGGGTGCCAGACATGGGAAGTATGGCGCAACCAAATGGAAGCTGAAGTTTTAAAATTCTTCTGAAACACATGTAGAATTAAATGGGTTCCTTAAGGCAGAGCAATTTTTAAGCGCTGCGACGCATAAAATGTCAAACTGTAAATCGAAAATAACACAGTTACTAAAGTTTGCAATTTGGATTAATTGTTATTAACAATTCAAATATGTTTCTGATGAATAAATTAAAAAATTCCAGATTAAAATCTCTACTCTTCTGGTACGCGGACCAAAATTCCATTATTTGATAGGGGGAACATGGAAATAATTCTTGCTTATAAATTGAAATGTAGAAAAATGCTAGACATTTAAAGTATGCAAACGAAAGCTTCTAAAACAGAAAATATATATATATAAATTTAGGAAAATACTGAGAATAATTAGTTGATTTTATTCTTACCAAGAAATAATTAATTGATTTTATTCTTATCAAGAAATAATTAATTGATTTTATTCTTACCAAGAAATAATTAATTGATTTTATTCTTACCAAGAAATAATTAATTGATTTTATTCTCACCAAGAAATAATTAATTGATTTTATACTTACCAAGAAATAATTATTAAAATCCCATAAATTTAAAATTTGTATTCAGTTAACCTCACATGTAAAATACTTTTTTGAGCTCAGGGATAATTTACTAATAAGGTTTTTAGTAAAATGCACCAATGACTTTTTTCAGAAAGGCAATAAGTAGATATACAGAAAGAAAAACGCAGTTTACTCAAAGAATCAATTTAAAAGTATAAAAACACATATAGTGCAAATAACGCAAATACAATACCAATAACGCAAATAAATACCAATAACGCAAAAGAATAAAAGAATAAACCTTTTAATCATAAGCAACGTCAAATATATATACATATCAGACGTGCAGACAAATCGCTCGCACGTGCAATTGTTCATTCCAGCGACCACACATAACAATAGAATGCTATGTGAAGGGTAATGCAGTTGTGGAGACCTGGGTTTCTACAGATGGAGCAACATTTCTACGGGTCAAGATTCCAAGAATCGGGGTGGAGTGGGGGTGGAAACAGCAAATGGGCGTGACAATGCACATTTTATGTTTATCCGTACTAGTACATATTATTCTCTAAATTGGTGAATTGTCTTCACTTTTGAGCATTTTGTTTATACAATAAAAATTAGTATAATTTTAACAAATTTATAATAAATATTACTTCATTTTTAATTGAAAGTCATAATTAAATATTTTTGAACCAAACAAATGTTCGTTTCACACGATTAGTTCTTAGCATTATTGCGCTCAAGGTGTCTTTTCGTACTAAATAGAAGACGGTCTACAATTTTGTAATTAACTTTTTTCCCGTACCTTGTACCGTTTTCGAGATAGGACCGCTAATTCCAAAATTTGCCGATAGATGGCGTTGTAAGATGTCTCATCGAGTAGCGCATATCCTTTTAACTATACCTAGACACCAACTTTATGGCCTAAGCTGTCACCGTTCAGAAGGTAAGGGGTGTGTGACTGATATAAGTTTGAACCCTGTATATCTCTAACTACAAAATTGTAGACCGTCTTCGATTTAGTACGAAAAGACACCTTAAGCGCAATAATGCTAAGAATTAACCGTGTAAAACGGACATTTGTTTGGTTGCGATATCCAACACTCTTACGCCAGAAAACAGAACAATTAGTTATCAGCAGATACTTTTATTTTCGATGTTCGAAATGTCTGCGCTAACGACTACGCAATCGGATCGATGTTTATTGTTTAGAAGATGATCTTTCCTCCTGCTGTAGCGAATTTTTACGTCATAGGTTTGGAAAATAGCGACCAATCAAATGCTCGTTTTAAACGTTTTGTGCTTAGCATTATTGCACTCATGGTGTGTATTCGTACTAACTCAAAGACGCTCTACAATTTTATAATTGACATTTTCCCCGTATCATGTAAAGTTTTCGAGATAGGAACTCTAACTCCGTTGTTTGCCTCCAGGTGGAGCTGCAAACGATCTCACCGTGCAGAGCATTGGCACTTTATTATACCTGGACACCAAGTTTGTGGCAATAGTTGTCGCCGTTCTCAAGTTAATGTGGGGTGGGAGGACTTAAGTGGGCAGCCTGTACGTTCAGCAAGCATTTGTCAGAAATTTCATTTTGAAGCTAGTGGAAATGTTGCTCTGCTGCTTGTCTCTGCACGTTGTTTTAAAGTTTTCATTAGAAGTGGTAAATATTGCGCAATTATTTTTTTATTTCATGTTACCGTGAATAAACTTGTATCCCTTGTGAAGTTTTTACTTGATGGCTCCCCTGCCTTGCCTTACCTAACGTGCCATAATTTTCAAAATTATTGTCACGGAGAAAGCCAAAAGAAGAGTTGAAAAAAAATGATTTTTTTTCAACGCAAAATAAAGAGAAAGCAAAAAGAAACGCTCACAGTCTAAAGTGACAATAATAATAATCGCAAAGGAAATAAAGCACGTGCTAAAATTTTAAACGTCCCATAGAAGCTTCCAGATCTTTCTGTTTTACACATCGTTGCCAGTAAGTTTTTAATAGCTTAAACAAAAATAGTTAAATAAAGAAGTAGAAAACATTTAATTCGCGTGCAACTAAAAAGTCAGGAAAGGAAGTAAGTGGAGAAGTCATTTTTAGGTAGATTCCTTGTACGAAGTCTATCTATTGCAATGGTTCTCATGACACGACTTTCGGAAAATTTCTGCAGATCTTCACCGATCATTACCCCTAGAACCCAAAACCACCTTTCGTTAAAAAATTTACACACACACACACACACACACA